>QZGG01001186.1:0-76126 GCA_006409495.1 Sedum album
TGCCCTCTACTCCTCACCCTCCTCCTCACCCGAAATCCAAAGCCTCAATGGAACACTAGGCTTCTCATCTCTACTCAAAACAAAAACCACAGCAGCCACCACCACAAATGCGAAATTCCAAATCATATCCAACACCACCACCGGCTTCGAATACGCCCAATCCAGACCCACGACGGTCTCCTCTTCGTCGTCTCTCTGTTTCGATTTTCTCTCTCGCCGCTGCGAGATGGTTTGAATGTGTGTAGATTTCACGAATTAGATGAGAAGGTGAGAGACTGACAGAGGAGCCGGTGAGAGGAGCGTAGGTGTCAGAAGGTGAGAGACTGACACAAAGACCAAACTACCCTCAACACATTAACCCCCATTCAATACTAACCAAACTAAATTTAAACCCACCAGACACGTGTCACAATACAGAGCTTTCTATTGATCAGATGTGAGGTCCAGATCTGGACTCACAGACTCACCAAACAGTACCAGACCCACCAGAGACGCCCTCTTTGTAAACAATCCTGTGATTTGTTGTGGTATTGAAACAATGAGTGTGTGTTGAAAAGACGAAAGACACCTAAAAATTTAGACTGCATATATCGTATTGGCATTGGATGTGAACTGCCTAGTGCCATTGAAAAGGAATACTGAAACAAGTACTCATTGGTTGCATTTGTTTGTTTTGACTTCACAGGTTCCATTAGAGGGTTTCAAAGCTCAAAGATTCCAAATTCACAGAGCATATGGAGAACCAGAGCGACTCCCATCTGCTCATACCTGGTAACCTTCAAATGTTCATAATCTTTGTTTGTCCTTAGAATATAAAAACCATGAGCAGTAACCAATTACATTGAGACAGTGATACATATTGTTTCCTCCGTAATAATAAATTTTTGTTGCTGCACTGTTCCAGACAGCTTAATCTACCTGAATACACTAGAAAGGAAAAGTTACAAGAAAGATTGTTGTTTGCGATACAGGAAGCTAGTGAAGGCTTCGGATTTGTATGAGCAGATATTATTTTCATGTGCCTAACGGAGGAGCAGATGACAATTTTGGTCAGGGGAAATATAATAGTGATCTGTATTCTTTATAATCAAACCAAGTCTGAATATGTTATTAGCGTTCACTGGAAGTTTTTTGACGTAAAAAAATGTGGGTACAAGTAATTTTTGTAAGACTGTAAATTATGATCGCAGTAGCAAGTTTCTAATATATATGATTTCCTTAGTATTACCTAGAATCAACAAGTACACAAGAAACCCGGAAAAGCCAAGCAAGAGATATCAATCATGGGGAATTGTGTGAAGAAAAAATCACATCTTACAAATGGTGGATGATATTAATGAAATGCAATTCTATCATTCTGAAACACGAATTAAAACAACAGTAGCATGACAAATTAGAAATATTATGGCAATTTTCTTGGACAACCAATTACTGCCGGAATATAGCCTTGCAGCCTTCTTAAGCAACTATATATACATTCAGTTTTAAACGGACAACATGACCCCATAAATGATGAATTTCACAATAAATCTACAACTTCAGATGCAAAAACTGAATCGCCCTATATATGATTCCGGTAAATAATCAATTCCACAAAAACTGTAACTACCAAAAAAAATCAATCAATTTGATATCATATCAATCCGAAATTTGCATAAACCCTAAACTATCAACCATTAATCTCTAAAAAAATCAACTGCATAACAAACGAGAATCATTCTAAAATTGAGCAGCAAACCTTTCGAAATATGATCTTAAGGTCCGCGGATCTCACCACTCCTGGCTGGGACAACGTGTTTCGAAAACCGATGGCTGAGAGTAAGATGAAGAAGCTCAGCAGCAGCGGTTTCATCACCGATTTTTACATTTTCCAAAATATTCTGTACATTTCCATAATATTCCACGATTCCAACTGATTGCTGCCATAATAACATCAATACTCAGCTTGGGACGGCAGAAGTCAGCACAGTTCTAAATGGATCCCGACTGCTGGAGTTGGCTTATTCTAAGACGGTATCTTTTAAGTCATCTGTGGATGGTTTGGGCTTTCCACTGAGACAAATGCAACTCTACTAATTTTCATGTCTAGCCTGTGCCTGTGCTTCGATGTTTACTTGAAATGTGGGCTTATAGGTGCCTCATATGTTTCCTCTGAATCAATACAAACTTATCTGTTTCCCATACACATCCGAGGGTGACCATTTCCCCGCGTTTAGTGTAGTACTCTCTAAAAACCTGCACCGTTTTGCAGGAAATGACATCAGTCCATTAAGCCAAGATGATTAGAGTACACTTAAAAATGAGTCGGGGATGCTAATAGATTGTATAACGCCAGCTACGTCACTAGAACCACATCATTTACATCAACTCCGTCCGTCCTGCATTATCTTTATTGACTATCAATAGATGACACGGAGTTGAAGACTGATACAAAATCAACTAATATCTGTATAAAATGACAAACTCATAATATTGACTAGGGCCGAGACAGATATATTATTCAATTTCTAAACACAAAGATATTTAAATTCACAATTTAAAGAAACTCACTTGTCGAACAGAGACGCGCAGACGAGCAAGTATGGCTGAAACTGTTACTGAGAAACACATGAAGAAAGATTGTGCCAGCAACGATGAAATCTTACTTCATACAGCGAAAGAAAAAACATCAGCAGAGAACATAAGAGTTTGTTGAGAAAGAGTAGTCGAGTATATCTGAAATTAAATAGTAAGCAGAGGAACCACTACTCTCTGATAATGCTAATCTATTTAGCTTCAGAAACCTGATTAAGCATAGAAGTGTAAAATCACTTAGGCAGCAACCATAATGAAACCCTCTGTTATGAGTTATGAATAAATTGAGCAGCTAAGAATTAAGATCGCCTAAAAGGACGATCTAAATGATATCTAAAGCACTAAATCTACTTGATAGTTGTTATAAAGTCTTTGAAGTTCAGATTGAGTATGAATTGATGTTCTAAAAACTATACTGATTCAGAAATATAAACTACACCACAAATCAACAAAACATCAGTACTCGGTAAAGTACAATAATAAACTGTACCTTGATGTTTTCAACATTGTCTCAGAACTGCAATAAAACAAAATTGTTTCGAAAAACAACACTAAAAACAAATGAGTATCTAACATGAATACTGTCAAACCAGTATATGCAAGATTTCTACTTAATAAACTGCATAAATATAACCAAACAACACGATCAACTGACGGTAACAAAACTGCACATCCAATCAGAAATATCATTGCAAAAAAAGATATTTAAACCTCTCCAAACACATAAAAACACTGCACCAAAATCTCCTCCAGATTAATAGAATGCAACAGCAGCCTCAAATCCCTCATCACCTAACCCACACACAAATATTATCAAATATGAAACCTTAAATTGGATGAAATTGGTAAATAACAAACCTTCATTAAGTACTGAAAGTATGATCCTCTACAATGATGATTTTTGTTCTCGTAATTTTTTCTATCCAGGATCGCACATTTCGATTGCAGGTGCGCCAGCAAGGAATTCAATCGCTCCACTACACCTTCGTACTCTATCAACGCCATCCGAACAATAGGAATTCAAATCAAACGGGAGCATCGATTCAATCCGACGTCAAATTGAAGCCCTAATTTTATTTCAGCCCAACGAGAGAGTGTATTTGGGCCTATTTACGTCAATTTCTTATTTTGATGTCTACGATCGACAAATCATCATATTTTCTTATAACAGTGGTTCTTTTGATAACGATATAATGGTAATGATGGGTTTTCGATTTTTACAATGCTGATTTCTGCAAAATAATATATTTTAATAAAAAAATTATTATTGTGCCTATCAAATTCGGAATTTTTTTTAGAAATGCGCCATCTTGAGAAAATTGTTTTCCAAATACCCCAATCTGAAAAACTCTTTCCGAAATGCCCTATTTTCAACACAATCCGGTTTTGTGAAAACCGAAATTTTAAAAAAGTAACATATCCGGTTTTAAAAGCACCGGAAATTTTAAAATTCAATATATCCGGTTTTCGGAAACAAGAATAGTTGGGAAATCAAACTATTCGGTTTTAACTAAACCGGATTCCTACTGTGCATTAATTAATTCCACATTAAATCCTACGTGGAACTGACGAGGTTGCCCAGTCAGCGAAAAAGTGAAATCCGATTCTACCGAAATTGGAAATATATTAGGAATCCGGTTCCCTTATAACCGGTATTTTTGACAATAATAGAGGGTCCAGCAATAATGCATGCATGCATTATTTCTGTTCAATCTGGTTTTGCGAAAACCGGATTGCACAAAAATTATTGAAATTCTTTGAAACCGGTTTCATGCAGACAGGGATTATTGAATGCAGTCTGAATCCGGGTTTCATAAAACCGGATTGTGCAGAAATAATGCATGAATAATTGAATAAAGCCTGTCAACACTGAAAAAGTTTTGCAAATTCCGGTTTCTATGGAACCGGATTGTTTCATAATTCCGGTCCTTTTGAGCCCGGTTTGGTTTTGTTATAAATATCAGCCGTTTCCCATTTCATCATCATCCAACAATTCTCTCAAGTATTACGAGTGAAATAGTAAGTTATTTTTCGAAATTATTTTATTTATATTTTTTGTGTATTTATTTTATTGATTAATATGTTTGTTTAATTTTATACAGATATGGCCGATTTTGATTCTGACTCGATGGTTATGACGACTATACACACTTGATATGAGTGTTGTGGATGAATACAATCGAGATGAGATGTAATTTCTCGACGAACTTGACAATGAGGGTGTCGATTATGTTCCCGAACCTGAACATGTTTTCGATATTCCAGCATTTTAGTGATATTTCGGCATGGGATGTGAACGAACCAAACGATGAGTTCTTGGGCTCTAACTTTCGACAATTTGGATCTATTGGGATAGGAACAACATTTTCTAGAAAAGCCGATGCAATCTACGCGGTCCAAAATTATTCTATATTGCATCGTGTTGAGTATCATACGAAAGAGTCAAACACGCGACTAGGATAGCTGCCCTTGGCGTATTAGAATTATAAAAAAGAAAAATACATCATACTAGGAAGTGACGAAGTATAGAGGTGACCATACATGCAACGCTGACTTCATACCCAAAGCAAATGTCCATTTGACCAGATGTTTCATTGCAATGGACATTGGTCAAGTGATAAGTGAGAGGTTACGATTGTCACCCGCTGAAATTAAAGCTCAGATATTCAAGGATTATGAGTTAGAGATTAGATATCTTATGGCTTGGCAGTCCAGACAACAAGCGCTGATTAATATGTTTGGAGACTGGGACATTTTCTTTCAGAAGCTTCCTAGTTATATGCAGGCGTTGGAAGACTCGAATCCCGACACATTTATTAGATGGCATCGCACAAGGACCGATGATAATTCTGCCATGATAATTAATCGAGTGTTTTGATCATTTGGCCCTTGTATCGACGGTACACACTTGTATGGAAAGTATGATGGAAAGTTACTTGTCGTTGTTGCACTAGACGCAAATAACCATTTACTTCCAATTGCGTTTGCCATAGTTGAAAGTGAAAACAATTCAAGTTGGAGTTGGTTTAGGCGGTGCATTCGGGAGGGTGTGACATATACAAGTGAACTATGCATCATCTCGGATAGGCACACGGGCATTCTCCGTGCAATGCAAGAATCGAAATGGGCGGAACCAAATGCTTATCACCGTGTATGTATTAGATATCTGCAAAACAACTTCAACGTGAAGGTAAAAGATCCAACTCTAAAGAAAAAGATGGGTCACGTAGCTCATCAAAGGTAATGTCGTAAATTTGAGCGAGAATTTCATGATTTGATTAATCTTCTGCAAGATAAGCCTGCGGTGATTAATTGGCTACAAGAAATTCCATTGGATAAGTGGACAATGTCAGTTGATATTGGTAGGAGGAGATGGGGATGTTGGAATTTTTCAAAGGGAGACATACTTGAATTATGAGACGTTGGAATTCTGTTTATGACACAGACAGCAGTATGGACATCTTCTCTCCATTATCAAGAGCATTACCAAATAATTTTTCAAAGCATGCAAGTCCTATATTTTTCAATATGCTTATTAAACGTGGAAATCATTCAATTATTACACATGTCCAATAATCTCTTATAGTGAATGTGTTCAAGGCAAGCATGCCACAGAGACAAACTGTCCTTTGAATGGACTCGTCCTTCTTATACATTATTATCATGAGCATAGACCATTTGAACAGATGTTGAAATATTAGAAACAACACTTGCCAAAAACTCATCTTATTAAAGACAAGTCCAGAACCTAAGTTCTTTCTAACACAAGGAACAAACAACACATTAGAAAGAGTTAAAGTTTTTCTGAAAGAAAATTCCAAATGTACTTGTCCATGCCCAAGTACAGGTGCAGTTGACTCATTTCCCATGTGAATGACCCATCCACAGTTTGTTGAAATAAATGACTTGAACAAAGTTTTGTCCCTACACACGTGCGTCGTAGTACCAGAGTCAATTCACCAAGAAATCTCATCATCCAGCATATAAAATGCCTAAAAATGTTAGAAACATAATCCAAAACAGGAATCGATTTCAAACATGACACAGTTCCCTCAAAGGACCCGTCCATTTCTGACCTTGATGAGTACTGCCAGGTTCCTTAGAACTCTGACCAGACTTTGGAACTTTACCCTTCTTTGCAGAACGACAATCTCGTTTGAGATGTCCCATCTTGCCACAGCCCCAACATTTGACACCCTTCCCTGGTTGGACGGTTTCTTGTTAGGTCCACTGTCAGTGTTGTCAGAAGACGCTTTGACACCCTTCCCTTGTCCCTTTTAGAGGACCCTTCCTCTGTCACATTGAAACCAGAAACCTGTGGTTTCTTACCCTTCTCCTGCGCACGAATACCATCTTCGATACGCAAGTGGCTAGCAAGCTCAAGAAGAGATAGATTCTCTTTCTTATGCTTCAACATGTTCTTGAAGTCCCTCCACGAAGGAGGCAGTTTGTCAATGACACTGGACACCGAGATTGCCTCGTCCATCTTCAAGTCATGTTGGGCGAACTGCCCCAAGATACGTTGTATCTCATGGAACTGTTCCATAACAGGACGACTGTCCACCATCATGTACTCATTAAAATTGCTCACAAGAAATTTTAACTGGCGCGTCCTCTGCCATATACTTAGACTCAAGAGAATCCCAAAGTTTCCTTAGCAGATTCAACATTTTGATAAACATCAAATAGGGAGTCAGACATACCATTGAGGACGTGTCCTCTGCAGATGTAGTCATCGTTCTCACTTGTTCCTGATCCTCAAAGCCTCCACTAAGAATCATCACCCACCTCATAATGGGTATGGACAAGACATACACCACCTTCAGGTTGGTTAGTAGGAAGTGCATCTTCTTCTGCCAACGACGGAATTCAGTTCTCTCAAACTTGTCCAAGTTTTCCATCTTGCTTGCCATCTCACGAATAGTTGTCATGGATCACCAAATACTGATTTGATAGTTGTTGCTGGTTCGGTTGTATGAGTGTGTGGCTTCTTGACACTGGATGTCCGGTGCTCTCCAAGGAAACGTCTGCTATTGTTTTTCGCGGATTGATCAAATGACAACTTGATATCAGTTTGAATCGTGTATTCACTTAATTTCCGAAATCAGTATTTCTCTCCTTACAAAAGCCTTCGGGTTACACGAATTCTGAAGTGAGATAAGACAAATCGGCCAACTCTGATCAAGACTCTTGGATTTGAAGTTGATGACCTGAATAGTCTAAAATCATCGAACTATCTGATTCTCATCTGTTCATAAGTGTTCCAGCCCTTATACAAAATGTCATGTTCTGAAAGTGACACGTGGGGACAAGTTCCGTAATTGTTCAACAGTTACATAAACCATTCGCTTTAATATGATCAACGAAAAATCCATTGATATAACTTTCAATTTCGTTGCTAAATTAGCAAGGGTTTAAATGTAATTTTATTTAAAAAGTATCATCAACAAACTATACGTCGATTTTGTAAAATTTTGTATAATTTCTAAACGATGCTACCAACGGACCAATCTGTAGGAAATATAACAAATTTCAACGGATTTATTAAAATTTGTGGCGTTATAAACAACGGACTATCAACGGAAAATTATGTTGCATATATACACAATACTAACGGATTCCTTATAAGATCAACAGAAAATATCGTTGATAATGTAGTGTTTTCTTGTAGTGGAATGAGACATGGGGACGCGTTCTGGCACATGAGGACCCGTCCGTTGAACCATGAGGCACGTCCAACATTCAATCAGACTATGATTTGGTGTATGCATAAGTTAATGTACTAATCATCTATCATGTGCGACCACACATGATATATGATAAATACATCTAAAACACCAACAATTTGGAGGAAGAAAACGAGCATATGAAAGTGTCTCATCTCACGCCAAGAGGGGATGTTGCTTTCTTTTACGACGATGAGCGCGCTAGAATTGATCCCATCAAGATGATGTTCATCCCTTTAATCTGTCTGCAACATATTTGACCTGCATTTGATCTTGAATGACATGCCATTCGAAAAACTTGTCTAACTCATTGATTCGATCTAGGAAATCTTCGATATGGAGCTTTGCATGGAATGGTGGCAGATCGGCCCGGATCATGGTTGGGTCTGATCGATTAGGTGGAACCTCTTCCAAAGCGAGAGGAATCTCATCCACTTTCGAAGCGTCCGCAGCAGGCCCGGCTCGGAGGGGAGGACAAGAGGGGCGGCAGCCCAGGGCTCATCCTCTTCATGGAGCCTATATTACTACTAAAGGGTTTTTTATCAAATATATCTAGGTAATCACGGTGTAAATTAGGTCTTAAACCTAGTTGGCTAGGGATTGAAACTCAGGATGACCATAATGACTTGTGTAAAGCCTTGTGTTAGGATAGCTAGCCTCTCTTTCGTATTTGTTGAGAAACTCCTTCACAATTTATCATTAACAACAAATGCCCTAAAGCTTACTTGGTTTATGAAACTGCCCACATAAAATAACCTCAATCTATAGTGAAACTCATTTTAGCCTGCAATTTAAATAATATACGATGTTTAGTTTTACGATGAAAATAATGAGCCATTTCACTCACTTTAATACTGATTTGTTTCAAACATATTTTACTTCAGACACATATCCAAAGATCGATATTTAATAACTTTGAGCGCAATTCCTTGGTTTGAAATACATTCTTTTAGATGGAAGGTCATACACAAAAACATAATTTGCTTGTGAGTGTGCTCCAATGGTTACTGAGTTTTCTTCGGGTGTTGGTAATATCGCCATGCAAACATATTGTTTTTCACGGTTGTGCCATGTTACAAAGGCAATATCACGTTGTTGAACAAGATCCACACCTCCTTCAAAATGAAATGTAATACTTGGCAGATTTTCAAGCCCTATAATGATTCATTTTCCAAATAACATAGGTCAAACCCACGCGTACTTCTTGTTATTGTAAATCCCATATCAACTCTTTTCAAGTATTCAATCATTTTTTCCTTCAAGATTTCAAAAGCTATTTTTGAAATTGAGCTGTAAGTAGATCCTGAATCAAATATGCACCCACTGTATTCTTTACGTGTTTTTGTAAAATAACGGTGTGGAATGTCAAGTCTTATATTGTTTATGCTTATACCTGTTAATTGTAAAATTATTGATTGAATGTATCATTATAAGTAAAAAATATGTGTCCCGATATTAAAATTTAAAACAAAATGTGACAGAACTTAACAATACCTTCTAACTTGACATAGTAACTGTTATCAGTTGGATATCGTTGAATTGAAAGACTGCTAAAGTTATCATCGATTATTGGGGTATCTTCACCAAAATGTAGAACTGTATGAGTTCGTTCATAATCTTCGGAATGGAGAGGAGGCAAGCAGTATGAGAATCTGCCTTGGCTATGTGAATCTATTTGATTTACAAAAGAACGAGGATCCCAATTCATACCTAAAATTCCACCCATGTGAGAGATACTATTTTCGAACCCCAATCTGGTATGAATACCACATCCTATTACGATTTTAGCAGTCTCTAAATCGTTATTATAATTTTTTCCCAAGGAGAAAGTCTCATGTGCAAGAATCCCAAAACTATGTGATCCGTCAAAGTATTTAACAGTGTACGTGCAGTATTTTCCCAAACATTTATCAATAAAACAGAGTTCATGATTATTACAAGGAAGAGGAACATAGGTTGTTGACATGTCATTTGGATAAGGTGGACCCATTTGAGAAACGCAGCGACCTCCAGGTCTCTCACAGTCTTTGCACTGCAACCAAGTAATATGACTAGCAGTATCAAAATGCAAATAATAACTCTTATACGAAGGTTGAACATGATGAAAATTACCCAACTGTAACTTTGCAAGGTAACCCAAAGGGGTATGGCGTAGTATAGGACGTATGAGCTTCATGTTTCCTATTGTATTATTGGATGAAACTATTTTAGGGATTTGTCGATTTTTGAAATTCAAACTAAACAGTTTTATCATTTTTGATTGAGTGATACCAGGCTCATAAAATGGAGATTGAGAAGAGAACGGATGTATAAGTTCAATTTTAAAGCTCTCAAAATTGTCGACCGCATATATCATTAAAAGTAAAATGATAAAACATATAACAGAAGAAATAGAAATATTTCCTTTCATAATTTTCTTAACTATCAAACTGAGAGGACGATGATTTGAGAACAATGAGCAAAATCCCTTATATAGGAAACGACATCAAAAACTATATTATTGTCCTTATTTTCATATATTTTCTCTAAGATTTAGTGTTTTCATATTTGCACTTTCTTGAAACATTTTACTAGTATGTTTTCAATAAAATTTATAAAAAATGAAAAATGAAATGTTTGTACCCCATATTTTTCATACTTTCTATATAAAATAAAGGAATCTACACGTGAACAATCTTTTTTATTGGGACAATAAAGTAATGAATACAAAAATTAAAATCATTATTGAGTGTTAAGATTTATTTACACACTAGTAGTTTTGCACAGAAAAATCTGTGCATGTAAGTTTTATGTAAACATTCAGCGTATTATACATATATTAATACATATTTTATACGTATATTATAATCAAGAGAGTAAAATAGAATATGATAAAGTAAATATTGAATTTCATAGAGGTAGTTTCGGAATGTAAAAGTGGCTTCAAATAACCGTCATAGGATGGCTTGCGCTTTATATATAGGATAGATACCCATCTTGATGAATTCCTGTCACATTTATTGTTACAATAGACGTCGAGCAGTTTCATTCATCAAAACATCAATCGGTCTTTCAAACAATACATATTCGATAGCAGGCGTGACATGGACGACAAAGATTGATTCCATTCTACAGCACTAATTCTAATTCATGAGAAACCTAGGAATTTTTTCTCCGTACAATTCTTCTCTATTACTATAATATTTATATGATCCGACCTTGTTAGGTTTTGATAACTTAGTCATATTTATATTTTGTACTCTTATATTTTATTACTTGGAGTGAGACATCATTTGTGATGAATTAACTATCTAGAAATAAATTTGTGTTTCATTTTGCAGTGCTAACTCTTCCACTCACAACAAAAGTAAACTGAACAAAACATAAGAACTGATATTACTAACAGCGAGCAGCACATTGGAGTCTTGAAAAGAAAATCAGGACAAGAATTTCAAGAAGAAAACGCACTTTCAATATATGATTTTTTGAGGGCTATGAATCAAATAAAATAGGTTAGTTATAAAATAAACAAATCTTAACTGCTCGTTTAATATAATTTTACGGTCGGATTTAATCGTTAAATATATTAATTTTTATAATCAAAAGGAAATATTGGTTGCTAGTCGTCTAGAACTGATTAGGGCTAAAACCTATTTTATAAGCTATTGAAATTCCTTAGCCGAGTTAGGCCGCACAGAGATCCGCGGACCCTTAAGAATTAATTCTCGCACACCTTAAGAACTAAAAATTCTTCAACCTATGCAGAAATAAACTCTTCAGCATGCGTGATGTTAACCCGCTTAAAATGCGATCCGAATGCGCCTAAAATGTTCTATATGAATGAAAAAATACTATTGCAGTCTAAATATGCCTGAAATGCAAACATTACGAAAAGGTAATATTTCACAAACAAAAAAATAAAATAAATGGAATTAAGATATTGATGGATCGTATAAATACGCTCCATCAAAAATGTTATGACATTAGCTGAAAATTAAGAATGACTTTCCATTTTCTTTTTCAGGTAGTCCATACATTTTCCGTTCCTCATCAAAGGACTATCATAACATATGTCGGATCATCGTATGCATCGTCCCAACTCAGACCTCAAGGTTCGAATTTTTGTATGCTTAATGCTTTGGTGAATATATCAACTTTCTGACAATATGTACACACATAGGCTAGAGTCAATTCCTTCCTACAAACCTCCTCTAAAGACTGATCCTGAAATTCTCTTTTATTGTCGCTTCTGATAAATATGAGGGACAACCCTTTCTCAAGATGCAGCTTTGTAATTAGCTCAACGAGATTCTCAGCAATCTCTGATTTTCCTTGAGAAAATTAATCCAAGCATATTCTACAAAATCATCAACACATACCAAATCATACATTTTCCTCCAACTCCCTATACTTGAAATGGTCCAATAAGATCAACAAGAAACAGTCCTAATATGCGTTTAGTATTAATTTTAGTAATTTTTGAGTGATTGGCTCTTGTCTGCTTACAAACTTAACCATCCACCACAAACCTGATTCTAATCTTCTTTGATGTTTGGAAGCCCTCTCACTTGCTTCTTACTAGACAGTTTCTTGAGAGCTTTCAGGTTTAGATGTCCCAATCTCCTGTGCCACAAATCCATCTTGTCCCAGTTTCGACATTAGACATGTAGAATTAGCAATTGTTCCTCTAACTCCTAACATTTAAAAATTATTAGTACATCAACTGCCATGCATTGCACATTCATCGTCTGCATTCAGAACTCTGTACTTGTTTCTGGTAATCTTCACATTGTTGAGCTTATCTCATATCTGACTTATGTTGATAAGATTTGTATGCATTCCTTTAACGTAGAGCACGTTTGTCAAACTGGGAACTCTAGGTATGTGCTCCGAATACTAGATCTATCTCCACCAATTTTCTTATCGTTGAGAATCTTATTCAGACTATCGGTTGTTGAATTCCTCATATGAATCCTCAGATTCACCAGCTCTTGCTTAGTCTATTCATGATCACGGATCTCCTTGTCGAGTCTGGTCTTTGTTGAGGCAAGTTCTTTCTCCAATTTTATCTTCTCCTCCTTCAACTGTGGTATAATAATACTGAGCTTTTCATTGGTTTTTACTAGCAATTTCTATTTCTCCAATATCTTTCACAAATTTTTTTGTAAAATTTCCTCAATTATTTCTTCTCCGTCCCAATATCTATAGCACTTAGTCCAACAATACTTGTCATCTAGAAACTCATCATCACTCTATAAAAGTTAGTGCCACAAAGTTATTATGCTCGTCTCCTGCCTCACTTACCTCAGATTCATCATCACTATAGGTTGATAGCATTCTAATTTCTCATTAATATTTAGCACAATATCTTTGAATGTGATCGTAACCACGACATGCTCTACACTGAATCCATTTTTCTGGGTTGGATTATGTCTCCTTTTGATATTTCTGGAATCTATCATCTTTTCATATATACAAGAAACTTGCGGTTATTACGATCCCCACGGTCATCCTTCTAACTTTGATATTCACATTAACCTCGTGCTTATAGTTGGGCTTTCTCTTATCCATCCTCCTCATGAATTTCTCAAACTGTTAATCTACCATGGCTAACTGGTCATTCTTTACCTCATTAGCATATTCAGACTCAGCATGTGTTACAACATCTTTTAATGCAATCCCCTAGCCTGCTTCTATTCAATGTTTCTTTTGTTCAGATTCATCTCATAGACTGGGAGCGATAACCTGAGTGAATCCATCTTTATGTTCTTCGGATCTGTTGTTTCCTCAATTGCAATCACTTTCACATCAAATCTCTAAGGTAAAGATCTAAAAACTTTCTCTACTTGCTCATCCCTTACACGTGCCTTCCGAGTATGCTCATCTCATTCACAATATAAATCACCGGTTGTTGAAGTCTTTTATATTCTCATTCTCCTTCATCATCAACCGGTTGGTGAAGTGTTGTTTTACTTGCTCATCCTTTAACATGTATCTTATTCACCTTTGAATCGCCCTTAAAATCCGTTTCCACAATCATCCATGCATTTTTTGCCGCTTTTACTTTTGCAAATAGCTTACAGTTTCTCTTGTCTACTGAAGTTATGATGGCATATAGGGTATGATTGTGACACTGCTTTCTTTCCTCATCTGTCCACGTTACTTCTAGCGTTGGAATTATTGCTCCAGTGTCCTCTATAACAACCTGTTGGTGCGATCCTTCCTTTAACTATTGCTTTCCAGACATACTCATTTAGTGATCTTATGTAGGCTTTCATCTTCGACTTCTAGTCACTTCCTTTTTCAATTTGGGCGGTTTTCCCATGTCTCTTCCACTCATTTGTGTTTCTCTTGATCTCACCATGTGTGTTGGGTGTCAGCTCATACCACTTGTAGGACGGATCTATGTCAAAGTATTTTTCTAAACGTCAACCTTTAGCAGGTTTCCCGGTCTATGTGTATGAGTCCTACCTTGAGCTCCAATCTCAACGACGTGTTGTTCCTCGATTTATGGAAACTACTCCATTATCTTATTTTGATTTCTGACTAATTTATCCTTTTGAACATTTTTGAACGATAAATGATTTATTTATTTACTTTTAGCCCCTAAATCTTAATCGTCCTAATATTTAAATTAAATGGATCAGATCAAATTTTATGTGTCATTGTTTCACGTGCTCCGTTCTCAATATATATAAAGGAAAGGATGATGTGAATGTTGCAAAAGCAAGCACCACAAAAAACTCACCCCTTTCACGGACATTCCATTTTAAAACTCATAACCGACATCGCTTATTTCATCCCTCTTTGCAACAATTGTTACGAAGATAAGCAACAGTAGAATTATTAGATGGCTATGACTGTGAATTCACTCCAGCCATGAATCTCATTGCCATCGGCGACGTTTGGAGTCATGGGAATGAGTTTTTGTACTAATTTGAGATAATTAGGTTGGAGGCGTGCAACTACCCATTGTGCATTGTGTAAGGTTATTGAAATCGACCTAGAGAAATCAAATGAGGGGAATGTGGTTATAATATCTATTTTGAGATGAATGAATTTTATTTAGGATTTTTAGTCGAAAATAATCCTTTTAATATCTAAATTTTAATAAAATCACCCCTTCAAAAAATATTTTGAGATAACCATTCATCAATTCCAACGTCTTAAATTGTGACACCCTTCGCCGGAAATTGGCTATTGACTAAATTGACCAAATCACCTTTTTTCAATATATACTTATCGATTTACCATTAACCTTAGTATGACTTTATTCTTGTTCTATTGTGCTTGAATTATCCAAAAACTCATAACACAAACATTAATCTATCGCTACAAACTCAATAGATCAAATTAATTCTCAACATTAATTGATTTTATTGGGTTATGGTGTTACTAGATTAGTTTTTTAAGATTAAAAATTAGGTTTAAAGTATAGTCAACTTAGTCAACGAAAAGTTTTCCGACAAAATATACTGGAACCGGCGACGGTGTCAAGATTTAATGATTTTAAAATTGATGGGTAGTTATCTCAAAAAAAATTGAAGGGGTGGTTTTGTTAAAATTTAGGTATTGAGAGGGTGATTTTCGGAAAAAAAACCTTTTATTTATTTTGAACTGAATATAATGAAGTCGGATGATCCATTCCACTCAAGTAGCCCAATCAAAAAAATTATATTCTCATTCACGCAGAATGAACATTCCATTTCAAAATTGATTTCATTCCATCGAAGTGAATGCAGCCTTAAGATTTTCTTTAAAGCATTATTGGTTTGGTGGTATTATAGCGCAGGAATGCCTCTCGGGGAATGTGTCAGTGGAATCCAAATTAGTGGTGGAATATCAATGAAGAAAGGATTGAACAAATTAGGTTAGTTTGAGAAAGTAAACTTCAAACATGATTAATTTAGGAATAGATTCATATTTGAGTGCTCATTGGTGTAATGCTCCCGTCATTATTTTGCTTTTTCCGGTAATAGATTGAGTCATGTTATATACACACTATTTTGTTAGCTAAAGAGTAGCATTGTTTTCTTCCGGCGTATTTGGCTTCTAATACTAGAAAAACGCTCAATTGCCATTCATAAGAGATTTTACGAATTTGAGACCAGGTAAAGTACCGATGGATCAAATGATCCAACGATCCACAAATTTTACTTTTCAATTTTGTATTTTTTTCGTAAAAGTTAAAGTGCACAAACGTCGGTCAAAATGTGCATAAAGTTACTTCAAAAATATAAATAACTTAATTTTAAAATGCACATGTGCAAGGGAGTTTCAAAGGAAATGCACTCTCTGATACTACATTAGCAGTCATTAATACAGTCATTAATACAGTTGATGAAAGTATTACCCATCGGCAGAAAAAAGGATTTCTATTTCATCATCTATGGATTAGTGGTAAATGGCCATGCATATATTTTCTGTCTACTAATTGTTTATTTTCAAGTGCCATAAATATTTGGAGTACCTCACTGTATGCCTAGTGTTCCAATCTTATTGCATGTTGGACTTGGTTCTTTCATGTTGCTTCACTGCTCAATGATGATAAATTCAATTCTTCTTAATTTTGGACTAAGTGAAGAGATGTACAAAATCCTGTGAGTTGCTTCACAGGATTCTGCATCAGAAGGATTCAAAAATCGAAATAACTTAAAGACATGTTGTATTAGGGTGTGCAAATTTTAATGCCACATAATCAAGAATACTATTCATCAAAGTTGAAATTGACAGCTCACAGCTGGATAAATAGTCTTGTTTGAGTTCTATTGGAGGGGTTAGTCAAGTATTGTTAAAACAATGTCTTGAACATAAAGTAAATTAGTTACAAGTTTTGTAATTCAGTTTAGCTCAATATAATCCAGTTTTTTATTATAAATTAATCTAAGTCAATGATCATAATTACCCAATGACCTGTTGAAAAAATCATATAAGTAAAAAAAATGAAGGAATGATTTTGTTCAAATTGACCTATTGAAGGGATGGTTTTCGGCTAAAACTCTTTGCTAAATGGACTATGCGCATTCTTCGCCGCATGTTTATTCTTCAGGTAAGCTTAGGTGATCGCAGTTTAATGTGATGTGTATTCTCAACACCGATCTCAATTTAGCATTATCAGTGACGATGCATTATATTTAACTCTCATACTACTTTATTTAACTCTCATATTCGTATTGCATTTCTATTTGATATTCATAAAAGTATTATAATCAATTATTGCATATCTATTAATTAGAAAGTATATTGATTTACAAATAATAAAATCACATGAATATATAAACTACATGCATCTGCTTTGTACTTATAAATAAGCAAATTTAATCATCATATCAATAAGTGCATCTAAAGGAATGATGTTATGTGAAATGCATTTAAAGGAATAATGATATAAAGTATAAAAGGAACAAAAAGATAAAACAAATATAAATTAAAATGAAGGAATAAACCAGTTGAATGAATATTAAAAATTATCGCATATCTCTCCTATATATAAAACACAAGGGGCTTTATTGACGGTTACAATTTTGAAGCCACAAATTTCTTCCTATCATACCCTTAATGTTTTTTATAATTACTTTGATTAGTACACTACTTATTTAATTATATAAAATATGAAGAATAAATGTGATATAATTTAAATTATTTAATCACTGTGCACAAAATTGTGCACCAATTAACTAGTGTTTTGAACTTGTAAACTAGCACATGTAAACTAGCGCACGTAAATTAAGTGTTATAATCATCACATTGTCTAGTGCAAGAGAACATATCAAAGAAGCGAAGGTTAGCAAACACAAAGCGCTGAACTAGGAAGGAAAAAGAAGCAGATTAAAGATATGCAAGCAATAATAGACCTAGCATCTATGAGAGTGGAAGCAGCTAATGCTGCAAAGAAAACACTCGTAAGCTGCACAACATACAAGCATACACATGAAATTTTTGTTTTTAACAAATTGCCATGTTAGTTATAAATATATGAAAACACTCGATTTCATATATTTCGAAAATCGTGTTTTCCAAAATTATCGGCTTCGGTTTGAATCTCTGAATCAACATAATCGTTGAGAGACATCACGTCCAGCGTTGTACGATTCGTAATCATTCAACCGAAGACATCCACGACTCACTCTCGTTCGGATTTAAAACCCTAGGTTGAATTGGAGAATCTCAGGTACGCAAATCGAGTGTCGATTAATTAGATGCCGTGTAGATTTACAACACCCTAGGCTGTTTGCAGGTCACGTCGTCGCTGCGAACATTACTCCAAGAAGATTTGGGAAGAAATATGGTAACCATTTGTTGTTAATATTCGTTAGTGAATGCTTCTTTAAAGACCCCATATGATTCTTGAATCATAGTACATGAAAGCATGAATCATGCATGTAATCGTATTGAAACAAATATATGTAACAAAACACTAAACGTTGTGCATGATTCATAAATGACTCCATAGATTCGTGAATCATATTGTATCAAATCTTGAATCATGTGTGATGTTCTGGTTCATAAATGATTTGCGCGTAAAAATATTGTCACACATTGGTTATTGATCTTTTTTATATGTGTTGCGACAGAACGTTGGAGTAAGACTAAAAGGGGGAGACAAGAGGTTAGTGGAAAAAAAAGAGTTGGCCATCATTCTAATCCGCCTGTGTTTAAAATCAATATTTTCTGAATTTTAGTAGGGCCGTTAGATTAGTTGTCATTTAATGGATGTCATTTTTTTTATTTTGTAACTAAGTGCTACTTTTCACATGATCCATTTTCTTATTGTTTAGACATTTCTTAATTAGAATGATTTCCAGTAAAATGTACTCCCTCCGTCCCACCCAAAGGTTCTTATTTGGCATTTCCAATGTAAAATAAGAAACCAGTATTTAAGGAATAAAAAATTCTAATGAAAATCTGATTAAGACAAATTCAAAAGTAAATTTTTCCACCAAAATTTTGAGATCAAAATTATTTTACCAAAAGTAAACTTTCCCACCAAAATTTTGAAACCAAAATTTTGAAACCAATATCTAGGGTTGTTGGGGTGATTTTTCAATTTTGATAGTTAGTTTAATTCAATTATAATAATTAATTAGTTAGTATAATTAATTATGTTTAACTAGTAAGTGTAATTAGAGTGTTATATTTTAATATTTATTTTTTGCCAAAAAAAGAAATAGAAAGCATTCAGTGGGACACCTAAAATGGCAAAAAGAGAAGCATTCGGTGGGACGGAGAGAGTACTATAATGGTGATATTTTATCAATGGGTTAAGATCAAAAGAGACATTATATTTTTAAAAGACATAAGGATTTTAATGTTAATAGTTGATTTGATTAATCTGATATTTGAGATTCAATATATTTTTAATTAAATTGAGAATTTGCCAAAAAACATATGATAATTGGATTTAACCGTTATTTTGAGTTTAAATTCAGTTTGTTGGATTATTCTTATAGAACTTTTCTCTTCCAATAATCCTAATTATATTGATTTGATCCATCCAAAATCCAAATACATTTCAAATTAACTTCTAACCAGCAGTCATATTCAAAATCAATACGAGTCGAAGCTGTACGTCGGAGCGTCGGCGATGCAGTGGTCTACTATCCTTTCTCATCTTCTCTCCTTCTCTCTCATCTACCTCTTCGTCATCTTCCTATGCCACGACAACGCCTCCGCCCTCACCTCCAAAGGTATATTCAAATTCAAGCTTCTTAACGTCACTTAGGGTTTTGTACTGTGTTTCAATCGTTTTTTCTATTATAGGAATCAGTGTTGCGAATCCGGTGGTACAAGTCACGCCTTTCGTCAACTGTAGATTTGACTAGTGTTGGTTCCAAGGAAGTTTTGTCCTGCAGTCGAGTGCTAGTTTCTGGCATCTCCAGACTCAATATCAGTAGCTATGCAAACTCTGTTAGAGTTGTTGTGGCTCCTGTTGCTATTCCTGAGAGATTGCATGCCAGCATTCAAGTCTGCTTTCATTCGTAAGTCTTATTCCTGGATTTCATACCCTACCCTATTGGCTTGTATGCGATTCTATGATGGATAAGCGAAAAGAAAAACCACTGTTCTGTTAGTATTCTTTTGTCCAGAAAGTTGTTGTTGCGGTAATGTTAGTGTCTGATATAGGGTTTTTAAGCATTATTGGTTTGGTGGTATTATATTGCAGGAATACCTCTCAGGGAATGTGTCAATGCAATCCGGAGGAATGGAGGAATATCCATAAGGGAATCTGGAGTTCTACCATATCACCATACGATGATAGATTTGTTGATGTGAAGTTTAATAGAGGAGTGTCTGGTTCTGTCACTGTTTCCAAGGAAGAAGGCAGGGAGTCTTCTGCATTGTGTGCTTTTTTCCATTTAGTGATTTCTTCTGCATTGTGTGCTTTTTTCTGATTCATTTCTTTCTCTTCTTTGACATGAAGATCCTCAACAGTGGCGATTTGTTTTTCTGGGACTTGGATTTGTGATGCTACTATTAGCACCAACAATTAGCAGTTGGGTTCCGTTTTATTATAGCAGCTCAATGCTCATTGGTGTAATGCTAGTCGTCATTATTTTACTTTTTCAGGTAATAAATTGAGTCATGTTGTATAAACATTGTTATTTAGCTTAAGTGTGCATTGCTTTCATAGTTTCATTGGGTGTCTGTGGCATCTGATACTATGCTGGCAGTCATTATGTTTTTTTTCACTTGGAGCATAACACAGGTGATGAAAGTATTACCCACTGGCAGAAAAAGTGCTTTCTATCTCACCATCTATGGATCAGTGGTAAGTGGGCTTGCATATATATTTTCAATGTCTACTAATTAAGTTATTTTCAATTGTCATTGTGGTATTTGTAGTACCTCACTTGATTACAGCTGTATATCTAATGTTTCAATCTTGTTGCAGAGCTGGTTCTTTCCTTATGCTTCACTTCTCGATGATGATAAATTCAATTCTTGTCAATTTTGGACTAAATGAAGAGATGTACAATCCTGTGAGTTGTTAAATCTGTCTGAATATAGTCACAAAATTCAAGATTATGGTGTTTGAAGGATCCAAAAATCAGAATAACTTAAGACGTGTTGTATAAGGGTGTGTAAATTTTCATGCCACATAGTCAAGAATACTATTCATCAAAGTTTTATGTTGCTCCTTTGTAGGTTTTGGTCTTTGTGGTTGTACTAATTGTTCTTGCTGGGGCTGGATTAGGGTATTGGATAGTCAGAAAATTTGCCATCTCAAAGGATGGACACGTTGGTTCTTTCCTATTGCTTCACTTCTCGATGATGATAAATTCAATTCTTGTCAATTTTGGACTAAATGAAGAGATGTACAATCCTTTGAGTTGTTAAATCTGTCTGAATATAGTCACAAAATTCAAGATTATGGTGTTTGAAGGATCCAAAAATCAGAATAACTTAAGACGTGTTGTATAAGGGTGTGTAAATTTTCATGCCACATAGTCAAGAATACTATTCATCAAAGTTTTATGTTGCTCCTTTGTAGGTTTTGGTCTTTGTGGTTGTACTAATTGTTCTTGCTGGGGCTGGATTAGGGTATTGGATAGTCAGAAAATTTGCCATCTCAAAGGATGGACACGTTGATGTTGGGGTAGCACAATTTGTTAAATGGGCTATGCGAATTCTTGGCAGCACATTTATTCTTCAGGTAAGTTTATGTGATCAGAGACTTAATGTGATGTTGAAACATATAAATCTTATGTATTCCCTAACACCGATCTCAATTTAGCATTACCAGTGACCAAAAGGTGTTTTCAACTACCACTGCATTTCACTCGCTAATTAACCTAGTGATCATTATTTTACTCTCCTATCTCTTGTATTTTTTCCTTAAAATTTCCATTCTTTAGGTAGTAGTCTTTTTTGCACTAAGCTCAATCTCTACACTGGGCTTCTGTATTTGTAGAGCTCTCTAGACATTCCTTTGGCTTTAGGAGCATTGGTTTCGTGTTGGACCATCTGCATTGTTGTTCCTTTCGTGAAACCAGTTTTGAAAATGTAAGTGATCTTTGAATTTTCTCAAGTATGCAAGCTCACTTAACAAAGTATTATATTTTTTTTGTCATCAGAATAATTCTTATTTGTTGTCATTCATGCTGATATGCAGTACTTGTAATGTTCTGTCATTATAAACAACTTAATGCTCCTTGCAGTCCCAATGGTAATCACCGATCAGGAAATCCTTGGCACTGTAAGAACAAAAAGGCAGTGACTCAACCCAGCCGTGCAGAATTTCTCAGTAGAAAATCAAGATTATGCAGTAAAGGAACAACGTGGATGCCGAGCTCTAAAAGTTCACTAGCATTCAATGATTCTCCTGTCCAAGGTAAATTCACATATGCAAGCGTACACACAAATTTTTTGTTTTAACAAGTTGCCATATTAGTTATAAACACTGCTTTGCGACTGTCATGATATCTGCTCTTTCAATGAATACTTAACATATATTATCCATTTGCTCTTTCCGTGATATCTGTTAATGTAGGTTTAGTTTCACCACCTTCAAAATCAGACTTCGCCAACTGCTATTCAACTTTTCACAAGACTCCTAACAGAAGAAGATTTTCAAAGAGGGAATGGGAAGACTTCACTGAAGAGTCAACACGACAAGCCATGTCAGAGCTAGCCTCAACCCCAGAGTTCACCGATTGGGTAATAGAGAATGCAAACCGGATAAAGCTTCATTCTGATGACAGTTCTTCCGATAGCGACGGAGGTTCTAGTGATGAGACTGTTGTTGTCAGTGGCAATAACATTAACGGACTCTTAAATTGGTAGTGACACTCACTAGTTAGTAACAAAAGCCTAGACGTAGATGGAAGTCATAACTTGTCTGTCCGCTCAAATATAAAAAATTCAAAATCAAGGATTAAAGCTATCAAAACATTTATCTTTTTTTTTGTGACTTTCAGTTTCTCTCTCTTCCTCTCTCTCATCAGCTCTCCTCTCTTCCGCCGCTTCCCTTCTGCCTTGTGCGGATATTCCGGGTTAGTGGCCGGGATGGGATCAGCTTCTTGGGGTAGCGGGAGGTTTAGGTGAAGACGGTTCCCTCCTTCAGATCTTTCACCGTCTGATCCTCTATTTTGGTCGAGTTTGGTTGCAAAGGTGTCGGTCCTCTGTATCGTCGGTCGCTGGTTCTCTGCCAAGCTTGGCTCTGTTTTCTCGCCGTTTCGATCGGTTGAGATTTTGTTTGTCTCCGTCTTGTTTTAGTCCTGATGTTTCGATCGGTTGAGTGTTCACTGCGTTGTGTTTTGTCGGAGTGGTATTCTGTCTATTGCCGATCTACCTTATCCCCAGTTCTTTAACCGGCTGATGTTGGCGTCTGGTTCTGTGGATCTTTTATGCAATCTGCTCTACAGCTTGTTCTTCAATCGCGGTGGCGTTCCAGCCAGCCTCTGGTACGTTGCTGTCTTGCGTCGGATGGTTGGTGGCGGGTGATTGGTGGCCGTTGCTCAGTGACTAGTAGCCGTTTGACTGTTCTGCCGTGCGTACTCTTGTTCCCTGCCTAGAGTTCCGTCCGGCGGTTGTCGGTTGTTGGCGCCGTCGCCGTCGCCCGTCGCTTGCTGCTTGCTGTCCCTTGGTGTCTGCTTCGTGGATTCCTCCTATGGTGCCACGTCTCCCTTCACCCGTCGAGCTGTCTCAGTTTTGACGCGGTTTCCTTTGCTGCCGACACGTGCCACTTGAACATTTTCATTGTCGGCAACTTTTGTGTCAGCTGTTTGCACCCTCCTGCCACGTGATTCTTTGCATACATTTATCATATTTGTTGCCACGTGGCAACTTATTCCATGACTTAGCAATTTGTTGCAACCGGGTGTTTCGATTCTTTAGCTGACCGTTCGTTTCAAGACAAGCTACTTCCTATTGCTCGAATTATATTTTTAAAGCTCAACTGCATCATCTTTTATTATCACGGAAATCCGGGAAGTTTGAGGACTTAGCGTGGTTATTTGTTCGCTTATTTTTAAGTACTGAGGCTAAGAATCTCGTCTACACTATGCTTAATTTTATTTTATTTTGTATTCGAGGTCTCCATTCGGTTGTCGATTGGGATTAAGTCCTCTATATGTACTTTTCAGAGTCTTAGTACTCTGTTCATCAAAAATATATATATATATATATATATAGGGGAAGTATCATGTGGAACCTCTTTTTTCATGGATCCATGGATCCCCCTTCATCACCGTTGATTGCATTTTTTGTGTGCACCAGATTGTGCCACGTGTTTGCATTTTTGAAATGCACACGTGAAATGCACATGACAAATGCACACGTGAGTTGCACATGCTCATTAATGCGCTGGCACAATCTGGTGCGTCCAAAATGCAAACAGTAAATGTAATCAACGGATGCAAAGAGGGATCCATGAATCCATGAAAAGGTGGGGGTTCCACATGATACTTTCCCTATATATATATAAAATTCAAAATCAAACTCCGAATGTGAATGTCGGATCCAGATCCGATGCAGCCAATTTTGGTGCAGCCATATGCTGCAAGTCGCAAAACCACATAGTTTTGGGTGTTTTTTAAGCAAAACTGTGTAGTTTAATCTAAAACTCTATATTTACAAACTGACCCCTCGTCAAAACGACGTCGTTTTAGGGACGAAACTACATCGTTTTGTCTCGTAGTTTTTGGCTTAGCATTACTGGAAGGGTTTTTTTAGCGAAAATCACCCGTCCAATACCACTATTTGAACAAAACCATCGGCTCAAATTTTTTTTACTTAACCACCCATGAATATCAAAACTATTTAATATGACCTTTTCAACAGGTCAACAGGTAATTATGACCGTTGACTTCGGTTGACTTACAATAAAAATTAAAAAAAAAAGTTTTTTTGCTAAAACCACCCTTTCAAAAAATATTTGATTTAACCATCCACAAACTATTTAATATGATGTTTTCAATAGGTTTACATCGTTGACTTCAGTTGATTTATAATAAAAATCATAATTGGTAATTTACGTACTAATTACCAAATAATTTCATTGATTTCGGTTGACTTACCAAATCTACAAACTAATTATTCTAATTAATTTTGTTTACTCTAAAATCTAATTGATAATTTACGGACTACTCAATAAAACTAATTGAAAATCCTAAAAATAAAATTCGTCAAACTTCTTATTCCTAATTGCATTTCATGAAATTCTAGGATCGAGATCGGTGTGGTAAAGGGCTTATGTGAGATACATATGGTAGTGAGGAGTTTGACAAATTTTGTGTTTAGGATTTTCAATTAATTTCATTGATTAATCCGTAAATTACCAATTAGGTTTTAGAGTAAACAAAATTAATTAAAATAATTAGGTCATACGTATGGTAAGTCAACCGAAGTCAATGAAATTGATTTTGTGGATATGTCAACCAAAGTCAATGAAATTAATTCGATAATTAGTCCGTAAATTACCAATTATGATTTTTATTAATTTTTTATTATAAACCTATTGAAAAAGCCATATTAAATAGTTTTTATATTTGAAGGTGGTTAAGTCAAAAAAATTTGAAGGGGTTGTTTTGATTAAATTGTGTAATTGAAAGGGTGGTTTTATACAAAAAACTCAAATTGACATTATAAGTCAATCAAAGTCAACGGTCATAATTACCGGTTGACCTGTGAAAAAAGTTGTGTTAAAGAGTTGTTACATTCATGGGTGGTTAAGTCAAAAAAAAATTGAGGGGTGGTTTTGTTCAAATAGTGGTATTGGACGGGTGGTTTTCGTTAAAAAACCTTTACTGGAACTCATTCCGTTAATGTCATGTGACAGACACGTATATAGGAAAACTCAAGGACTGAAATGCATTTGGACTCTCTTGTAGGCTACCCGAGTTAGCCCGACCCGTGGGCCCGACCCGTGAGCCCGACTCTTATTATAAGATTACGAAGCTCATATAAGCTCAGATTATCGAACTCAAACAATTTAAATGCTCGAATAATCAAACCCAATTAAACTCAAATGAGTTCAAATTGGGTTGACGTCGAAGTGTGAATTGTTGTGGAATTTGGTTGTATATTTATACAAACTTTGCAACTCATTCCTTCCAGAAATTCCGATGTGGGATACGAATCCGCGGATCCTTAAGGATTTTTTACGCGGATCCTTAAGGGTCCGCGGATTCGTATCCCACATCGGAATTTCTGGAAGGAATGAGTTGCAAAGTTTGTATAAATATACAACCCAATTCGGCTAATGTTCATACTTCGACCTTGGGCTTAATGACTAAGGTTGAAGTTTTGGGCTATTTTGAGCTCGAAATTTAACATGTATCTTACGATACTTAGGGTCTAATCCGACCCGGCCCGACCCGGCCCTTATTAATAGGGTCATTCTTAGCCCTAGGGTTTGGAACTATAAACCCGAGCCCGACCCGGCCCGGTCCGAATAGTACACATAGGGCTCATTATTTTCAATAAACCCGGCCCGACCCTACCCGACTTAGAGCCTGGTTGGCCCGACCCGGCCCATTGGAGAGGCGTACTTGTAGCGTGTTGAGTGTCTAAGATCGAAATCGACGGCTGATATTTAATCTCAGGTCGGTCCACGTGGAGACGTCACGTTGCACCGTCACGCAGCGGATGACTATCACGCAAACGTTCCCCGTGACCAGAATCTGATATATTTTATCTCGAGCCGAAAAAAACACAGTTATTAATGTTGCTGCAGTGAACTGATTGTTGTCTTTGCCATTAGGGTTTGGAATATTACTGTTTTTTAGGAATTGGATATTGGTTCTTCTCAAAAGGTGGGATTTGGAGAAATGGATTCCACTCCCCAGTGCAAGTCTGTTGAGGATATGATCTCAATGTTTAATAGAGGCGTTTTCATGGAGGATGATGTTTTCATGAACAAGTCAAGACACTGTTTACCTCAGGTATTCGATCCTGATCATTTTGTGTGCGTAAAGCTTCATTTTTCATCTGAACAGAACCTTTGTGTTTATAATTTTGTTGTGCAATTGTATCCATCACAAGAGTGTTTAGGGTTGGTCGTAAGATCAGAAATTTAGAATACTTGTGTTTTTGGAAGTGGTAACTGATATAAAGATCCCTGTAGCCTTTTGAGATGTATTTGAGTATGTCCTAAATTCCATTGCCAAATATAGTTTGTTACACTCTTGTCTTCTACTTTAGTTATGATGAACCTAAGAGCCTGGCTTTGCAATGTCCTTGCTGAATCTTAAATCCTGCAGAAAACTATGATCGGGGAGTCAAATGGAAGCTTGGCTTATTATGGATTTGAAGAGGAGAGAAAGCTAGCTGAAGATATCAATGCCAAGCTTTCATATTCATGCCCATCTGGAGAAAATGCAAGCACAGCTCGTGAAACTCCAGAGCTGAATAATTTTACCAAACAAGAAGGATCTTTAAAAACAGAGCAGGAATTCCTCGAAACGGAGCTGATGAGTCTGAAGAATGAGCATTCCAAACTGATGCTGGAGGAGTCCTTGAGTGTACCTATCTTCTCCGGTTTGAAAGCCCAGAAACTTGAGTTGGACACTTCCCTAGCAGAAGAGTTTGCTGCAAAGGGACAATTCAATGGACTAATAACTGCACTCCACGAGATGTTATTAGAAACAAGTAATGCAAGAAAAGAAGAAGAAAATGAAATGAAGTTCATGACCAAGGAATTGAAGAAGCAAACGAACGCCTATAGCAGCTATCTATCACAAATTGAAAATGAGGTTGGACTTGCATTACAAGAAACCGAAGACTCAAAAGCATCAGAAGCAAAAATCCTCAATCAGATACGGGCTTTGTCTGAAAAAGCCATACAGTCAAAAGATTTAACACCAGAGCTGATTACAATCCCAGAAGATGAATTTGAGTATTTGATCCAGAGAATATACAAGACAGATGCAATAACAGAAATGAAAGTGGCTGCTGCGAGAGAACATATTAAAAAAGCAAAGTTTATCAAACACAAAGCCCTTACGGAACTACAAAGAAAAAGGAAACAGATTGAAGATATGCAAGCGATAATTGACCTGGCATCTAAGAGAGTGCAAGCAGCTTATGCTGCAAAGAAAACACACAGGAAGCAGCCAAAACGTGATCACAATAAGTCATTAGCTTTGCATACATTCTCTGGAACTCAAACATATCCTCTGGTCAAGACATCGAAGCAAAACTATACTGCTCCACAGATAGATATTAAAGAACAGTACATTGCAGGTGGATTCTGCCTACCCTAATCTCATTGTCATCAAATTGACTTTTGGTCCAAGGAGCCTCTAGGAAATTTGGATCAACAAATATATTTTCCAGTCAGAAATAAAAGGGGAAGAGATATTCATGAGCCGTATCCATCCCCATCCAAATATTTACCTGGGACACGTGGACGAGGATTGATACAACACCACACCATCTCCTCGTTCAATGCCGTGTGTCAGTGAAATCCATATAAAACCTAAGATCACTAGACATGGGATGAAAGACCCCTGCTAGAGTTGAGACAAGAGTTTAAAGTCATGTCTGGAGCACAGGGAGGCCAGCCAAAGGAGTCCAGGACAGCCACAACATACGAGTCAGTCGAGGGAGCTGAGAACAAGACCAAACTAGACTTGAGGTCTAAGGAAGACCAGGGCGGGATACAAATAGACAAACTTCAAGACAAGGTCGATGATGCTGCAGGGCAAGGCGGTCCAGTTTTCGGAGCTGGGAAAGAAGAAGGCAAGCGTGATCTTGGCGTCACTGGCACTGGCTAGCTCGTAGTTGTATCATTTACTATATACGTAAAGAGTAGTGTTTAGTACCAAGTTGGTCCATGTAACAAATAAATCCATGAGTGTTTAAAATAGAATAAACCAACTTACTTCAGTTTTGTTGGTAGAAGATTAGTTAAGTTCAATTAATTTACTAACTGTTAAAATGGTTGAACATCTGATGAAAGGCAGTTCGAGATACTGGAAGGCAATATGGTTGTACAGCTTGGATTAGGATATACGACCCTCCATAGTATGTTTACTACTAGTGACATGGGAGGTATTTTCATGAGTTTGTGTTTAAGCACCACATATCGAGCTGAATCATGGTGAGGAAAGCCTCACACTATGATTCTAGAGCTAAATCTGAGCAGTATTGGTTGACTGTCTCCATCAATTGATATTCTGAGGCTTTATTTTGCCTTAGCGTCAGGTATTTATACATTTCAGGTGTCTTATGCAGTTTTGTTTGCTACTCCCTACGTTCTTATTTGTTTGTCCAAAAACATGAATTGCACAGTTTTTAAGATAGAAAGAACTGGTTGAGAATAAATGATTTATAAATATATGAGTAAAAAAGTAGAATATGCGGTTGATATTGAAGGAAAGTGGTCAAACTTAAGTGTACACCCAAAATGGAAAGTGGACAAATACCATTCTAGACTTCAATTCTTCAAATAAAGATGGAAATCCTTTAAATACCTGCTTGGGCCACTTTTCCAGCCATAATCATTCCATTGTTTGCAATTATTATGTTATCTTATTGTCTTGATATACTATAAAAATTGATGGGCTGGTGCTTGGGCCACTTGAGGTACGTGCAGCCTGTTTGGATCCAAAATAGGGGAACTTATTGTGTGGTTCAAATTTGCTTTCATCAAAACTTGACAGAGAGTAGAGTACACAGACCGACCATCTACAACGTTCCTCTGAAAATTCTATGGACTGCTGTTGCTCTTCCAGTTACATGTCATCTCCAGTTTTCTCTACCTTTCAGGTAACTACTTCTACTCTTCATACATCTGTTTCTTGATAATTTATTCCACCATGATGGATTTAATATAGCCTTTAAGGATTTAGCTCAGTATTTGAACATCTACTTTTTATGCCCTTACCCTTATGTGATGAGTTCTGGTTGTTTTTTGGTGTGAAAGTTCAAAATGAAAGCTTTTAGTTTGGTAATTCATATGTCACTATTTTGTAGAACTCGTGTTATGGAGTTCATATGTAGTGTTGTCCTGTGCAGCTAATACATAATAGGTATGTTCATACACTGTTTTCTGACCTCCTATGTTAAATAGAACTCTAGTGTTTGACGCATGTGAGATTGTGTGTGGATCAAATTAGAATTTGTGGAATGAAGGATTGGAATGTGTATGGATTATTATAGAAGTATTGGCCGCCTGGCTTGTTAATTCCTGAGTGACTAAGGGATGGTCATGGCATAGAGATGATATAAGCTCAAATGGGAAACGTTGTTTAGGTTATCAAAACGAAGGTTTAATTATCAATATTATAGCTCACTGGAAATGAAAGGCTGATTAAATTGTAATTGATTGTAGTCTTGGCGGTTATTGTATTTGCAGGGTTATTCTTCGCCTTGTGGTAAAGGATATTACAAGAAACTCTTACGCACTGGGAAGGTGGAAAAACCATTTCTTCAATTTAGTAACGGCGGACTTTCTGTTGATCACCGTAAAGGCACAACCCTCTTACCTAAAAGATTATATAGGGGTGGAATATATGCTGAGTCAAAAAAGGAAGCTTGGGACTTGGGTAGATTTATAAAGACTCTGTACTTCTTTAACGGGCCACCTCTCCAGAGAAGGTTAGTTATGACTCATGCCATTACCAATTTACCATCTCCAAATGTTGATCTTGTCTTGAAACACCACTATAGTTAAATTACAGTAATGTTTTTGGGTCACATGTTATGCTAGATCCTTGAAGCTCTGTTTGCAAAGCTGCCTGGCCTAGCATCTAGTAGTGAACCTGAGAAACCAATGCAACCTTCTGGAATTGTTTTGGTAGCAGGAGGAACTGGTGGTGTAGGGAAAAGAGTGGTTGATATCTTGCGAAGAAAAGGGTACCCAGTTCGTGTACTGGTATATCTCTTTGATGGTATTGGTTAACTATTTTGAAGCTTAAATGATAGGGGCTTATTGTGCTCATATACATAGTGAAATCCGAATATGCAGAACTAGGATCCAGTAATAGTGTTAATCCACTATTTACCATCTATGTTTCATTCATTTCAGGTTAGAAATGAAGAAAAGGCCAGAAAACTGTTAGGTCCGGATGTTGACTTGGTATGTGATTCGTATCTCAAACACATACCCAGCATGTCTCTACAAATTAAATTACCAATAATTCTTCACCAAAAATGCAGATCGTCGGGGACATTACAAAGGAAAGCACATTAGATCCAGAGAGATTCAAAGGAGTAAGGAAAGTTATAAATGCTGTTTCTGTTATTGTCGGTCCTAAGGAAGGAGACACTCCTGACAGAGCCAAATACAACCAAGTATGACTTACAATTATTTGACATCAGTATTATGCCAGTAGATTCTTGCTCTAGTCCGAGCCAATCAAATCGTCTTTATTTTCTAAAGTGTATACTTTTTCTACTTTCACGAGTGGGAGTGAGTATTTTTCACCGATTCATACTAGTGAGACAATCTATTTAGAATTTATGTGCTTCCTTGTTTATTAATGCAGGGCATCAAGTTCTTTGAGCCAGAGGTACTGCGTTTGTCCTCAGAATTAGATATATCTTACGAACATAAACTGAAAATAGCCATATTTTATACTGTATTTCATTATCTAGCTGAAAATGTGTTTCTGATTTGAGTTTCCAATTGCAGATAAAAGGTGATTCTCCTGAGCTAGTGGAATACATTGGTATGAAAAATTTGGTAAACGCTGTGAAGGATAGCTTGGGGTTCCAAAGCGGTAAAATTCTCTTTGGATTTGAAGGTAATGTTATATTTTGTGTAAGAACCATATATATTGATGCAATCATAAGTTCTGGACAGTCTTCATACTTTAAAAATTTATTGTATAGTTTTGCAACGTTTCACGAATCAAACAGCTTCTTAGGATAGAAGATGTGTGAGCTTATGCCTCATCCAAACCTTTTCACTTGCAGATAATAAATATAAAGAAATTGCTTGGGGAGCATTAGATGATGTTGTAATGGGTGGCGTTAGTCAAAGTTCATTTCAAATTGATCCAACAGGTGGTGAAAATGGGGGACCGACTGGGCTTTTTAAAGGTCTGTAAGTCAGGGTTTTATTGTATCATGTTGCATTCAGACTATTGTAAGGCGTAACCAAGATAGTAGAGATAATCATGGAGAGGACTTGGTCAATCACACATTATGGTATTAAGAGTGTTTACTAGTTATATGCTTAACTCGCTTATATGCTTTCTTTTGGTTTCCTCAGGTATTGTTTCCACTGCAAACAATGGGGGGTTCACTAGCATCAGAACTAAGGTAAACTGCATTTTTCTAACTGAAATGTTGTGTTCAATAAATGTTGGCTATAGAACTGACCGTCTCGATGTATTTGGTGTGTTTGTGTTGGCTCAAACAATTAAGAGGTTCTGTAGATGGGGATAAGTAGACATTTCACTATTTTATTTTTTCCTTTTTGGTGTTATTGGCTGTTGCAACTTGCTATTTTCTTTCCTGAGTTCTTGTACCAGAATTTTGCAGCTCCAGAGGACTTGTCACCATATGATGGTTTTGAACTGCGACTCAAAGGTGATGGTCGCCGCTATAAACTTATCGTGAGAACCAGTGGTGAGTGGGATACAGTGGGATATACAGCAATGTTTGACACTGTAGCCGGGCAATGGCAATCGGTTAGTTACCATTCAGTTCTCCCACACACTCATGTAAAGATTTTAATTTGTATCCAATACTTATTAATTAAAATCAGATTCGGTTGCCATTTGCTATATTCAAACCTATATTCCGTGCGCGGACAGTACCTGATGCTCCGCCGTTCAACCCGGGAAATGTCATGTCATTCCAGGTACTCCTTTATAGACTAACATGGTTATTAGCATTTTCATACTGAATCTTGCTCATGTACATTTCTTTCAGCTCATGTTTAGCAAATTTGAGTCTGATGGGAAGCTGAATCCAACTTTCAAGGAAGGTGCATTTGAACTTCCTGTTTCTAGCATACGAGCGTATATGGCTGAACCCATAACACCGCGGTTGACTCCATTACTCAATATCCTAGTAAAATGTAAAAGCTTCAAAATCAACCGTCTCACTCTCGTTGTAAAAAACATTTTGTAGATTCGTACATGTGGGCTCTGCTGGAGTCACAAGACCTGACAGACCAGGATTTGATCTGAGCAAACAACCTCCTGCTGTTCGTCTGAACAAAGAACTGGGGAGTATTCTAACATTTAAACTGAAGGTACTAGACATATTTGTTGACTACCTTCTTCATTTGTTACAAAAGTTGTATCAGCTGAGTATGGCATTTTCTGCTACAGGGAGAGGATGTGATAAGAGAAAGCGGTATTCCGTACACTATTGTCAGACCGTGTGCCTTAACAGAGGAGCCTGCTGGAGCAGATCTCATTTTCGATCAGGGGGACAATATAACGGTAATCTGGGGATACCTTATTCTATAAACTTGATAATCAAAGTAGTTACCAAGTCTGAAAACTGTTACTGGTATTAGCCTTTATTATATAAATTGTCTATAGTCAGCGAAGAAAGCGAGCAACTAGTGTTAGCATTGTTCAATTTACTCAATTTTCTTACAATCAGTAATCTTCAGGGGAAAATATCACGGGAAGAAGTTGCTCGAATTTGTGTGGCTGCTCTCAGTAGTCCATACGCATGCAACAAGACATTTGAGGTCACGTTTAATGTTACTCAATACAACTCTCGAATGTATCTACTGACATGGACTGACTTAGGGTTCTCAAATATATTTTTTACCAATTGAACAGGTTAAGAGCGTAGTACCTTTTAGTGAACCATTCACTGTTGATCCTGAAAACCCTCCACCAGAGAAAGACTACAACGAGTATTTCAAGACTTTGAAAGATGGGATCACAGGAAAAGAGGCTCTGGAAGAGCAGAAGCAGCAAGAGTCTCCTGTTACTGTGTAACTTAAATTTGTCTTGTTCCCGAAGTTCAGTTTATCTGTGCAGCAGCTGCCTGATTATCATGACTGAGAATACTCACAAGGGGTTGTACATGAGAATTATTCGGGGTTCGGTTCCTTTGCGACCCCTCTGCATTTGTGCAAATTGAAATTCTTCTATTTGCATTTTTGTATTAACTATATGCGCATTTCATTTGCATTTGTGTATTTCGCTACACGGCAAAATTGGGTGCACAAAACAAAACAAAAAATAAAGTGCAAATCTGCAACCGTTGGATCAAATTGAACCAATGGTGCAATTGCTGGACTTGCAAATGAACCTAATCCGAATTATTCATGTGTGAAACATCACAAAATTATCATTGATATATATTTTATTCTGTGCACGGATAGATAATTTTTATTTAAATACAAATAATCGACGCATGTATACATTATGTTACGCAGTTTGCTATACATTACCGAGTAATAATGAAATCTCATTATAAAATACTCGATATATTCATGAGTAAAACTGAAATCATTCAGACAAATTTGTACATTCTTTCAGTTTTTCTCTCAAGCCCGTTTTACAGTCTTCCAGTATGAGCAAGTACTCGGCATGTTCACCCAACTGACATCATAATTCATATGCGCATTGAATTACTTTTGAAAGAGGCTGATGCTACGAGAAGCTTTGCAACTCCATTATGTATGGTACATAATTTGTTAGATGCTATTTTAGAACATAAATACCTAACGAAATATGAACTCAGAACTTGCTGGTTGTTGCACCAACAATCCAATCAAACATGCATGCACCATATCCCGTATTTTAAGACTGCTTTCCCAGGAGATCATCAACGTGCTGGTCTAATCCATGTTGTCTCAGCCATTTTGTTGTTTGAGTAATAAACCTGTTTGGATGATTCATCCCAGTGTACCTAAGAAAAAAGCATCAACAACTAGAATAAGCAGACCAACAAGATGGTTCTTTCAGGTTCAACATACCTTCTGCATGCACATTTTGAATATGGAAACGAAATACAAACTGCTTAATAGTTACATTAGCTAACCTGCCAACCAGGTGGGAGATCTTTTGCAAGTTTAATCAAGTCAGGTTCCTGCTTTCCATTTTTTGTCTCATCTGTTGATGTCTGTGGAGCATTAGCACTTGCCTGGGCTCTCTTCCGCTTGATACGCTCACGCCTGAAAGCATGAAAATGTAGCACATAGTGGCATATCGATCTTCGTCAAATCAGGTTTGAATGTCAACAATGATGAATGCCACAAAAAAATCAAGCAACTATAATATGATGTAGAGCAAAAAGCACGGAGGTGGTCAAGACAAACTGGCATACCAATCACCACCTAGAGGCTGAAAATTAGCATTATCTTTTGCTTCACCACTAGCTATTACTTTTGCACACCACTCCTGTAAAATACCAAATACTTCAAAAATATAGAAAAGGAAACAAAACAAAACAATTACCATGCCAATCAAGGACAAGATTGACAAGTTTGAAGCAAACCTCTATTTCCCTTTGTCTCTTCTTCTCTAAAGCTTCGTATGAATCTTCAAGTTCATCTTCATCTTCATCTTCTTGAAGCTCTTCTTTAGCTGCTTTCCACTGATACAAAAAAGTTCATTCAGAAAAGATCATATACACAAAAGTATATCCTAAATATAAACAGAGACTACCAAACCTTATCCACCAGACTTGAGACTTTCTTATTGGACCTCATTGAAGAGGCCAAGCTCGAAGTCCGATTTTTGACCCGAGATGCTGAAATCAGGCAAATATTGCACATTAATAAGGATATATTTACTTCTCTGAATAATGTTCACATATCAAAGTCATTTCATGATAAGAAATCCAAGAAGTAACTTGAGAGCAACTATTCATAAACAATCTAACGGTGGACAACCAAAATCCCAAACCTTTTGACTGCCCTTTGCTGACAGTTGATTTTGCAACACTTGCACTATCAGTTCCCGCGAAGAAACATTTGTTAGTGTTGAAATGGTAGCCTGAGCTTGAACTGTTGCTGCAACAAAAGAGGCATCATCGTGTCTTTTGTCAATACTCTGAACTCCATTGCTGACTTTATTTTCTGAGCAGGATAACCCAGTTTCACCAAGGCCGCTGTAAGTTGTGAGGCCTGAATTAAAATGCAACCCAGTTACAGCACCATTCAAAATTTGTGGGGCCTGTACTGGTATTCCCTGTGGATTATAATAAAGAGCATGTTCCCTGAATTTGCCACTACTGGAGCATTAGTAACATAAGAATTAGGAACTTCATAATATATTCCAGCCTGGGGCGTGACACCAGCAACTGTTTGATCATAATACCCATAGGTATACTCAGCATAGGCATTGTAAGGATTGGTGTATGCAGGTGGTTGTACAGATAGTCCAGGAGGGTCATCAGGCGGTGGAGGAAAACTTTCATTATCAGGGGGTGGTGGTGGGGGGATCATTTACTCGTCAGGGGGTGGAGGGGGAATCCATCCTTCATCAGGAGGGTGTGGAATATTGAGTTCAGTCCCTGTTACTAGACACGTATGTTGCAGAGATGAACCTTGAGATGCCGGTTCCATAGCGGCAATAGAACTAGGAATCGTTGGTTCCTCAACCTCCATGTCTACATCCATGTCCATGTCATCCTCAGCATGACAACCCGGAGAATTTGAAGTGACAGGTAATATTTTACTGGATCTACCTGCATCATTAACATCCCGTTCTGCATTGACATCTTCATGAGTTTTCACAGTATCAACTGATTCAACACAACCATCAGTAGAATAATCATTGATGTCTTCTGCAGATTTTATTCCTATTGAGGCATTAAGAGTGTCAGAAGAAAGGTCTTCAGCTTTTTTGGATTCTACTGTCTTCGTGCTTTTTTCTGATCCATTACATATTTTTGGGACACAGTTCACCTCTACGTTATGTGTATTAGCTAACTGAGAGGCTTCATGATTAAAAGCCTCTCCTAATTGTCTTAGCTTCCCTTCAGAGTGAACCCAAAATGGAAGCAATGCCAACCCATAAGATAATAGTGATTTGATGTCAGCAAGCCGAATTTCAACTTCTAAAATGTATTTTGATATCCACTCTTGACCATTTGAATCGCTCCTTGACCTGCAATAAAAGTAAAGTATCTCTTTACATTCATTCATTAGGAGAAAAAGTATAAATTAAATATACAAGCAAGCAATTTTAACCGCAATGGTAATCTAACAAAGATGTTGGCTGGTCACAGGCAGGGCCCACTTCGTCAAAGGATACTAAAAAGCATGTACTCGTTACTCAAAATTTGAAACCAAGCCAAAATAATACTGGAGAATTATCGCAAAGTAACAAAACCATACCCCTTCAGTGATAGAAGTTTCTCTAACAAGTATTCTCCGAATTGCACTACACGAGAAGAAAGATCATCTACCGTCACATTTTCATCTGCAACTTGACCTAACATACCGCATGACGTAGCCAAGCTGTTCCAATCACCCACATTACCATCTGTTTGTGGTATGAGTAATAAGCACCAATGGAAGAGGCATAGGCATTAAGTGGTTCAGTTTCGCTAGATCCAGGAATTGTATTAGCATGATCTGGATTAACAAAGCCTTCCGCTACGAACCCTGATTCAGATGTTCCTGAGAGATTACATAAACTCACTCCTTCAGACGAACTTTGTAGCTTCTGAACTGTGGTCACTCCGTCTGTATGTGATACACTTTGTGGTACTTCCCAAGACGTCTCCCCTGTATCAACATTCCAATAATAGCATTGATTGGTCGACTCATGCCTAACCATTTTCCACCCGGAACAAACATCCCCAATAACTTGAAAATCCGAACTTCCAGTGACCTTACACTGGTCTAAAGCTGTATTTTGGTGCATTAGGTTCGGAACAGCAATAGTAGTATCTTGAGTTTCACTTTCAGCATTGGTATCATCTGGGGAAACACTACTTTTTGCCTTTTCAGTTACATACACTTCAGCAGTTGATGGTGCCGCATCACCTGATATCTTATTGGATGTTTCAGTTACCTATTTAAAATAGCTTCATTAAGTTAGTTCATCATAAAGCATGATATGAATCTTTAAACAATATGAAACAACAGGGATAAATTTGCACAAGAAGTATACACAAAAGATAATGCAAAAAATCTTCGAAAGATGGATAATATATGATTTGGCATGCCAGAGAAGTGAATTCAGCAGAAAAAGGAATAAGAATCTAATGATGAATATAGCTCATTACTTGACCAGTGAGATCTTTTGGGGAGTTTTGAACGGAAACGACACTGGACTGCCATTAGATTCCTCATCTTCTTCATCGTCACTATATTGCCCAAGCAACAACAATGGGTTCTTTGTTGGCTCATCTGAAGACAGGATAACAGCATTTTAGGAACAGTAACATTTGCCATATCTGTTAGTTATGGGTTTTACTGTCAACAGTCAACACATTATTAGAGATAATGCATAATAGAGAAAGGTTAATTTTGCGAAGTTGGAAGGACGCAGGACTACTCAGTACAATAAGAAACATAACATAAACCCCACCTGTTGCAAGTGAGCAAACTGTTAGTTTACCTTAATTTGAATAAAGACAAAGACATACGAACCAATATAGAGATACTTCCAGTCGAAAGCACCAAACCACTTCGCAGCACCAATAAAAGGCATAAAGGTTTGGGAGTCATTCAATTTTCATAATGGCTGAAGAACCCTGTATCCATCTGACAATTGAATGTTCCCAAGACCAACGCCAACCACCCTACAGTCTGGGATGGAATTTGTTGAACAAACAATGTAGCATCGTGCAATATTTTATCGATATAGTTCCACAAACATAATGTAGAAGAAGGAACAGTCATGTCGTCATAAATTCCTTTGAAGAAAACTGATGGAACCCACCTGAAGACGATGGCTTGGGTGATCCAGCACTATGTTTTGAGTCTCTATTCCCTCCTCCATTCTCATTCACTAAGGATCCACCCGATTCTCCTTCACATATAAAAAAATAAAATTAATAGTCATCTACCTACTTGTTAATCCAATACTCAATTAATCCTACATAAGATGCAAGTATAACACTATAAACTCAAATGTGAATCATTAACCGGTTTAAATCAAAAAATCTAAACAAAAGAGCCCTATTTTCAAATATGTCCTTAATAATGTGCTAATCCACCATAAGAGCACCATTGAAAACTCAAAAAATCTCAAAAGATTTAACAAAACATTGACAGAAATCAAACACTCTTTTAATACAATAACTGCAGCACATAATTCAGAAGAACAAATTGCATACACCAAAGTATTAACTGTTTACATCCATTAATAACCAATTCACGTCCAAAATCACAATCCTAAAATTGATGTAGGCGATTTGACACGAACACGTACCAGAGGGTTCAGCGAAGAGATCGAGCTTGACTCTGCGACCGGCGGTGCTCGACGCCGCGCGGCGACGCTCCTTCCTGTTCCCCATGTTGAAGAAACCCTAACGAATCGTAGCACGAGTCTCTTCAATTGAGCGAATCGCTTCGTCCGTCGTCGACGAGATCGGCGTATTCAATGGTTCGATTAAGCTTTTGCGGAGATTGACTCGGTTCTGTATTGTACGAAATTATAAGTATGTCGTTTACTATTGATTTAGGGTTTGGTAAAGGATTTAGCGCATACTACGCCCGGTTAAAATACATAAATAAAAAATTATTTAAGTATATAGTAAATTAACATGATGTGTATGACATAATAGGAATTTGAAGGAGGTCAAATAATTCATGTGGCAGTGAATGATACTATTTCAATAATCGAACGATTAATATTGATAATCGTCAATCATAATTATTTTTTATTAATTCATTTTAAATTTATTTAATTAAATCACAATCTATATTAAATTACATCACGATTAAAATTAAATTCCACCATCTCACCAATATTATTCATTTCTCACATAATATCTCTTTACAACAGTAAGATACTTGTGCAATACACAGTTAATAAAACTTTAAAGCGATAAAATGTGAAGCGTAAGTTAAATGGACAAGACTATGGAAGATCATTGATAGCATATCAGAAGCCTATAAAGAGATATGAAGCAGCTTGTTCTTTGTTTCCACTGCAGATCTCAAGAGCAATATCATTGGTAAATGGTAACTAAAAATCCATGCCAAAACTGTAACTATAACTATAAGTAAGATTTAAGCACCACAAAAGTTCATAAAACTATTTACTACACAAAATGAACAATTTTAGAAAAAAAATGTTTGTATAGCACTCAAATATTACTTATGAGTAGCGGATGAGCTAGCTGTTACCAGTTCTTCATCTTGTTGACGTTTTAAGTCAGATCTATGTTGATGGCGAGCTCGCAAAACTTCCTGTAGCTTATTAAGATCACATTGCCAAAAATAACTTGAGCAAGTTCAGGATCTGCCTGCAAATAAAACACAACTAAAATGTGTAAGACATGCAACCAAAGACATATAGAGAAACAACCTGCATAAGAATTGCATCACAGTGCTTATCTACCTGAAGCAACTATGACAAAGTATTTTAATCACCCCTAACTTGCTGTTGGAATGCTGCAGGATTTACAGCAGGCCCATCAGGATTCATCCCTAGGGAATTTGCCGCTCCAGATTGACTTGATCCACACGTACATAAAAAAGTTGTACAACAATCAGCCATTAACAAATACTCCTGCGCATAACCAAGCCTACATGAATAGCTTCAGAAGTAAATATAACACTACCAACACATGCATATCAGGCACGAATAGTAAAACTCAAACATACCCGGATCCAGGACCAGCCCCAGAAACCAACATAATCAAATCATCTTCTTTAACTCCTAAACCACTCCAACTTATCAGCATTCATCATCTCCTTCCCGTTATACAGAAGCTGCTGTCTCTGCAGCGCCATCCTAGCCTGCGTGGCATAACCAAACTTCAATACACAAATCAATGCTATTGTTTCAATGACTATTGTTAGGACCGTGATTAGTTATGTACCTCACTAAGTCTAGGAACTGTTAAGGACCTAAACCAAGTTCGCAGGTTCAAGTACCTCAAATGTAAAATGCAACGGAAATACGTCTAAAGATTATTCTTATTAATCAATAGACTGTACAAATACTTACAATTCGTACACAGTAACAGTAACGCTAACTATTACTCGAAGTTTCTTGGCTTGATGATCCCGGATCAACAACCTCAACTCCACAGACAAGTCCCTCCGATTCCAAATCGTCGACAAGTCCCTCTTCCGGCGAGCTTTCTTTAGCTTATCAGCAACTCAATGCCTAGTGAGTAAAATCTGATCTCTAGCTCTCAAAACTCCTTGAATCTCGCCACCCATGAGCTGATCTTTGTATGAGTATTTATAGGGTAGTTACTCTTGACCGTTTGATCCACTCCCCACTCCTAACATTCAGCTCACGTCCCTCCATGAAAATCTCTAACAAACTTGACTCGGTTTGTCATCATCTACGGAGTGCAACGTCTCTCCAAGTCGTGCAAGTCAGTTCCAACGTCTCCCCACGTTTTCCTCAACTGACATTTGACTTGTTCTCGGACTGTTGTGACTTCAAGTCCCACTGCGTCCGACGCAGGTTCTTGTTCCTCTTCTATGTTTGTCAGGTACATGTACCTGCACACTCAACTTAGGTATTAGTCGAGTGTTGTGATCATCAAAACCCACTGGGGTACATGTTCCAACAACTATGAAACCATCTGATCGGACATTGTAAACCCAGTGCAACATCTTTTCCATAAACTTAAAACACGGCACAAAGTCCATGACTTTCCGCTAATAATATGTTAAAAATTAGAACTTTATCTCAACTTTAAGCAAAGCCCTTAAATTCTCAACCTACAACGTCCTCCGTTACTAAAACCTAAAGAAAACTAAAACCAAACAAATTACATACAAATTCCCAAATTAAAATTAGGGTTCCAAACCCCGTCTCTTACAGATTCATCCTGATCAACATCTGATGAGATGATCTGCTCATTAGCAGTCATTACAGTAATCCTCACATTATCTGCCACTAAATTTACCAACAGGGTTAGTCAATCGACTCAATACGTATCGTATAACGGAGTCAGCTGGATGGACGGATAGCCAATTGTCTCAATCGACTGGTTGTCGTGATTAGGTAGTTAGTGTAAAAGCGAAGGGTGTCTGGTTACGACTGACACAACGATTAAGGAAAAAAGCTTCGTGTTGGAGTTGAAGTAGAGTTTACTTCACTGCTTTCCGGAATTTTTTTTAGAAATGCCTCACCTCTAATATTTTGTTTCTCGAATGCATTTTTTTTAAATTCTTTCCAGAATGCCATATTTTGGTGCCAATTCGATTTTGAGAAAGCTGAATTCCTTAAAAATCAATATATTCCGTGTTCAGAAGCCGGATAGTTAGAAAAATTAACTATCCGGAGTCATTACAAAATGTTGACTATACTTCCTCATCAGATTAAGGGACGAATCATTTTATGCTAACTGGAAAACCGGGTTTGTCAAGAAATCTAACTATCTAGGTCTGTTGAAATCGTATATATTGATTTTTAAGAATTTCAGGTTTCTCAAAATCGGATTGACACCAAAGTAAGGCATTTCGGAAAGAATTTTTAAAAAGAAGGCATTGGAGAAACAAAATTTTGAAGGTGGGACTTTTCTGTAAAAAAAATCCGCTTTTTGCAGCTCAATTTATTGAATTGTCCATTTTTTATTTTATTCTCGTTTAAAATAATTATAATTTTACACTTTCTTTTTACTTAGTTTTTACAAATAAGGAATAGAAACAGAAAAGTGAATTAAATAATATCCCGAGATTTTAAAATCTTTAAATAAATGAGAAATTACGTTCGAATAATGAAAATATCAAATTATTCCATCCAAATTCGTTTCGAAATTCGTCAGCATTTTGATAATTTTATTGCAGAAAAGATGTCTCCAGCATGCTCTAAATAAAGTCATTTTTACAATAAAAAATAATATTTCAAATTTGCATTCATTTTCAAAATAAAATGAAACATATTCACAACAATTATATGCACGAAAAAGACACATAATTCAAGCCGAGAATCGAAGTTAGAAAAAAAGACACAATCAGGAATCTTAAAACGAAAAAAAGAGTTTGGTTGAAATACAATAGAGTAGTGACTAGTTGAACGAAGGCGGAGGAGCATAGCTGATGAACGGGCGCTTCCCACAAACGGCACCGTTTAAATCGCAGGCATGAAACACATCCTTGAGCTTATGAAACCCGTCTTTGTATATCCCTAATCCGAACACCAAGGCTAAAACGATCGCTACTACAATCAAGCACGCGCACAGCGTGCATATTTTCGTCCCGCAGCTCATCGATTGATTTTGGTTTGTTTGTAAAATGTGTTTGAGCTAAGGGCTTATAATGTTTGTTTTGAAGTTTCCATTTTGATGGGGATTGGGAAAATTTGCGTAATTTGTTGGGAAAAACGGTTACATTTTGGTGGTTGGGTGACGTGGGCAATTGTTTGATGGGAATGGTAATCTATTGAGCATTTGAGCTAGAATTTTTTCAAGACCATAATGTCCATCCATTATATAAGAGTAGTAATAGTCAAGGACATTATGATCAATTAACTTTTGCTGTACAAATAATATCATTTCCCTCTTCTAATTTTATTCTAGAGCATTTTTATCATTCTAATATCCAATTACGAACGTCGAAAAGACGTAAATATTCTTGGGATGTAGGTTTATATAGGAATTAGGGTAAGGACAATTTTAAAATGATGAAAGTTATATTATTATTATTATTTCCTTGAACATTACGAAATCCAATATAGAGGATGATAAAAGTTACAGCACGGACGACCTGTACTTTCGGTATTATCCCTTTTAAAAACTCAATAAATTGTACTCCCTCCGTCCCACCGAATGCTTCTCTTTTTGCCATTTTAGGTGTCCCACCGAATGCTTCCTATTTCCTTTTTTGGCAAAAAATAAATATTAAAATATAACACTCTAATTACATTTACTAGTTAAACATAATTAATTATACTAACTAATTAATTATTATAATTGAATAAACCAACTACCAAAATTGAAAAATCACCCCCAATAACCCTATATATTGATTTCGAAATTTTGGTCTCAAAATTTTGGTGGGAAAGTTTACTTTTGGTAAATTAATTTTGGTCTCAAAATTTTGGTGGAAAAATTTAGTCTTAATCAGATTTTCATTAGAATTTTTTATTCCTTAAATATTGGTTTCTTATTTTACATTGGAAATGCCAAATAGGAAGCATTCGGCGGGACGGAGGGAGTATCAACTAAGGAAAAAATTTGTTCAAAGCCTCCAATACAGGCTGCACCAAAAAGGTATTGTGCAGTCATTCAAATAACAGTTTGCAAAAAACTCCTTTCTTTTAATGTCCTTTTCGATGATAAATTTGTAAAAAATATTTCTTGATAATCAGGGCATACGGCAACGCTAATAAAGTTACTTAATTATTTAGATATAGAATTAGTTTAATATCAAAAAGATAGTATATCATGTGGTTTTCTATATGAGTGTATTTGTTACGATTAGTATAGCGTGACAACTGACAACTATTTTGATTATATATAGTAGCAAATGAATAAGTTTTAGGAGGACATGTATAATTTAGTAAGACGGAAAACACGATCTCAACCTTTAATTACTAACAATCTAATGATTGATATTGATAACTGTTAATCTCAACCATCCATATTTTTTACGAATTCAACTACACAATTAATTAAAATCAAGATTAATTTCAATCATCGATTTAATCAAATCAATAACTGAAATTATGTTTTTCTGTGTTACAAAATATACATGTTTCTCTATATAACAACTCTTGTAGCAAGTTACATAAATATGACAACCAATCTTCAAATTGATGACAAGTTGGGATTTAAGCTGAAATTCCGTCCAGGCACATTCACGCCTCCATCAAATGTTAATCATGTTTTGTCGCAACATTAGCTAAGTTGTTCCTTCGATTTAATTTAGACAAGACAAATGAATCCAAAAACTGCTCACGAAGTTTGACATTAGAGACTAATGATTGTATCATTAGTTTAAGGACAAAAAGCACAACTCCACTAGCTGTCTCCACCTTCATTTCCATCCAACGTCTTAAGTTCTTTATTGGCTTTCTTGTAGTATTATTTTGTAACCTCTAATTGCCGTTTCGACAGAACCAAAAAGTGTCCAACATATTACATCTCATTAAATATTAAAATTGCCAATGTTGCCATAAACATCCAAAGACATCAATGTAAATTATTTTTATTGATGCTCAAATTATTATTATTATTATCCTAATATTATTTTGTTCGTTGTCGAAGACATTTTGGTCATTGACGTCAAATACTTCGGATATAATTAGTAATTCACGCGAAGGCAAACCCATAAAATAGTTTATTTTAAAATAATTGTTTGATGTTGTAGTTGCAATATAGTTGGGAAAATTGAGATATTGTTCATGAGAATCAGCCTTTCATTCATAACATCAAAAACTTGCCAGAACATAAAAACATGAGTAACTCACAAAATCTGACTCTAAAAATGTCACCTTAAAAACCTAATCTAACTCCACTTTTGTACACAACTCGAACTCTACCAGCACTGGTCAGTTTCCCACCTCCTGACCGTCGGGTAATACCCTGACCGCTCAACCCGACCCGGCTGACCAAATGTTCCAATCTTCATATCATACAAAGCTCTGGATGTCGGGTCGGATAGCGTTAAATAAGCTTTGTTGATCTCGATGAAATCCTGACCGTCGGATGATTGCAAAGAAGCATCAGGATGGTATGTCTTTGCTAGAGTCCGATACGCCGACTTGATCTGTCCCGCCGTCGCTGTCCGGCTCACTTGTAAAACCTCGTACAGGCTCGAGGCTTTTTGGTCGATTTTATGTATGTTGGGGTTTCTGGGTATGTTTGGACAGACGATTTGATTGATGTATTGGGACGAAAGGAGATGTTTGAGGTTGGGATGTGAGTGAGTTTTGAAATGGGTGATGAGAAAAAGAGTGAATTGGATGAGGTGAGAGGGGTTAGAGCTCCGTTCATTGTGTGAGAGAATTGGGGATTGTAAAAGATTTGAGATTTGATGATTTTGAAATGGGGATTTGGTGAGAAATTTATACAGGGACGGACTTGGCCAACTGGAATTTGAGTGGAGAGAGAAGAGGCGTTCTAGAAGATGGGGACGTTCGAGAAGCAGTGGGCGACAAGTTTAGATCCATGGGTATTGTCACTGTTTTGGATATTTTATAAAAACGTCTATACGGTTTATTTTGCTATTTTATTTTAATAAATATGTTGAGAATTAGATTGTGATTTTATAATTAAACTAATCAATTTTTTGTTAGTAGGTATATAAAATTGTGAGAGTGATAGTTATCAATATTATTTATTAACATATCAATATATTCTTCATTTATGTTTTTGTGAGATAAAATGACTTCATTATAATTATTTTATAATCCGATACTTGATATTAAAGTTGAATTTTAATAAATTAGGCGTTTTGATTTGCAAAAACTATTGCGGTTGAGTTTAGCGGTTTAAAAAAATAAACTACATCCGTTGGATTCTCTTTAAACTTTACCCTCTGCATGATTATATAAGGAAGTATTGTAACTTTATGAATAATACTAATAGAAAATTGAGTTGATCTTAAACCAGGGGAACCTGATACCCTATGGAATGCATTCCTGGCACTGACCATGGTTTTAATGTATCTAGCGGCTACAGATCTATACTTATGACAGTTAAATATACCTGATCTGTACTTGTGACAATTTAAATATCCAAACCCATTGGTTAGTGTATTAAGAAATACTAGTAAAACTGGAATCAGATTCCATCTTCTAATACCTCAAATACAAAAATACATTAAAATTGGTGCATAGTGATTGACGAGTGAATTAATAATTAAAAATGACATATATTATATTTGATCTTCTAGAACCTATAAACATCTCAAAAAAAGAAAAGAAAATTTGATAGATATTAACCAATGAAGATTGGATTCAAGTGTTCATGTCATCATCTGTGTCATATGGGATTAAGGTAAGGTATTCTAGAAGGTGAAGTGAGATGTTACGCGTACGGTTAGATTGCTTTTTATGAATCTGATCCAACGACTGACAGTGACGACGGAGCTACTGAAGATCAGGACTATTCAGCGGCAAGCAGCGTCAACATTGTAATCTTGCCTCATGGGGCCCATTGGTTCTTTTCCACCACATATGTGTGGGCCCTGGTCCACCTCGCCTTCTAGAATCATGTCCCATTTTTATGATGAAAAGTCATTAGTCGTGTCCCATTTTTTAGCTCATACATTAATATGAATTTCTTCAATTTTGTAATTTGTAGTTATATCGTTTTGTAGTTATGATTAAGTCAAGCATGTGGTGATGTTGCTGTCATGTTTGATTCATAATCTGTTAACCGACATGAGCTTTTGTCTTAATTTTTACTACTTTAGCAACTTGTATTACTTAGGTCAACACGGTTCGTTCATACACTGTGTGTATTGGAAAGTTTACTAACCAACTGATTTATCGGAGACAAATCTGTGATTTAATTGAACAGAAAGTGAACAAATCTGTGATTTAATTGAACAGAAAGTGATAAAAAAGATGCTCCATGTAAATTTTCCGTCCCAGTGCTAACAGCTAAAGTGTCTTCACAATGATATTTAAGCATTAAACAAATAATCTCATTTTGATACGAGCCTAATATCACCGACGGCCAAATGGACAATTTTGCCCTTCCTTCATGCCTAAACTGCACCACCACTATTTTGATAAATTCAATTACATTACCGAAATACCCTAAATACTTTGGGCCCTATGGGCAAATTGGCCCAAATTAAATATAACCTCATTAGCATACAATTCTTCAAACGCAGCCTTACTTTGAAAGAATAGTGCAAGAACATACCTTGCCGGGAATACTATCAGCGCGACCAAAAATTAGCAGCAGGTTGGAGCCTGTTTCTATATCCTCTCTTTTCTTCCATATTCTTTTTATGTTCAAGAGCCACTTCAACTACGATTATTTGTTTGCAATGCTCTCATAAGTCCAAACCTGGAAATCCTTCGTTCCATCAAGCTAAGCATTTTTACCTTTTCCGTACATACTGGATTAATCCTCATTTTGGCCCAAAAGTCAACTTACAAATCATGATTCATGATCTAATATATAATTTGCAATTACAATCTAATTACTCGATGTGAGATAACTTGTCAGCTGACATTATTTATTATGTCGAAGGTCACCGAAAACTATCGCAAGACGAAGGGTCTTGAACTTACCGGTTGAACACACTCAACTGGTCAAAAACAACTACTGCAAACTCAAAGTCAACTATCTCACCACTTCCGTCAAACTAGCTAGACGTAACACAAGCTCTCTTGATTGTTAATTTCTTGGATTCGTTCGATAATCCCTCCTCTGATCCAAAACAGTCCCTTTAACGTTATTTGATCTCAGCCGTTCACGCCCTTTAATCGTGGTCGCTCGTTTCCGTTTAAACAATACTTTGACCGCCTTGTCTAAACGCCGCGTTCTTATCACTTTGCAGTTTGCAATACTTCCAACGCTGCGTTTTGACTACTCGATGCTTCTACTTGAAACTTCAGCTCTCACACAGCAAGCAGCCTTGAAGCGACTTCATAATTGAGCTTCACTTAGTGGCTTTCATTTAACAAATTGCTAGCTGAACTGAAACAACTGAGAAATTCCATTTTCGTTCGATCAGAAATTCGAAAATGTGCCTACGGATTTTAGGAAGGCTGGATATCCAGGCCTTAAAAAATGTATTGGGTCTTTTGGCGTGTATATGTTCTAGTCAAGATATACTGGTTAAGGTTTTGATTGGCTTTTCGCAGAGTCTGCAAAAAAGATTGAACGTGACTTGGGTACCGTCTTGGAATTATCAAGAATGATGCTTATTGTAACTGGCATTTGTATTTGAAGTTGCCGTTTTCATTAGGACGTAGAGTTGTGATTTTACGAGAGGTTGGCACTTCATCTCTTAGTAGAGACGTAGTGCGTTTTTGATATAGGTAACCTGCTAAGTTAGGGGGTGTATGCCTGACGAGTGATATGAGTTTATTGATGCACTTTTGAGTTATGTTTTCAAGAGAAATGCTGAATGCACCGGTTGTCGGTATGTCAATCAGATAGTTTTGCCTTCAATTCGCCAAAATTGCACAGCTAGTCAAATGGTATATTGGTTAACTCAGTAGAATTACCATAATACACCTACATTATTTTTGCCCTATTAACAAGATAGAGGCATATTGGTCATTTTAATACCTTTTTTTATAACTTTTAAGGATTATACTTAAGGCATTAATTTTTACGATGTTTACCGGGCCCAAAACCCGATATTACCCTTACATCAAAAGCAATACAAAATTTGAGTGGAGGGACAACTTGATAGTAATTTATCGTATATATAAAACGCAAGGAGTAGAATTGATTGTATCTTTTAAAATCACATTTCACATATACATTATACCTATAATATATAATCTATAAATTTCAATTTTCCTCTATATGCACATCACCAACTACTAGAAAAAATTTAAGTTTTTTTTTGATAGCAGAAAAAATTTAAGTTGAAGACTCTTTCTTTGTTAATAAAAACATTCAAAGATCAAAATTAAATTATGTAGTAATAAAAAAAACCTCAGAAATTGTTATGAATGATAATAAAACAACCTTTTTGAAAAAACTAAAAGACAACAGAGTTTTAAATAAAGTAATTTTTATGAATTTAGAAAATTCGCAATTAAATACTTACTGGGAGTATTAAAGACCAAAGCCGCACCCGAATCAATTATTTTAGGCAATATATTTCTTTTATGATTATAATTATTAAAATTAAAAGAAATCATAAAAATAGCAAAAATGATAAAATGAAAAAAATGAAGATATTAGCTGGCGTCGAGTTGGTCGAGTATAAATACCGAGAGATGAGAGTGCATTGGACCGACGCTTCACTCTCCCTCCGATCGCCGCCATGTCGTCCGGTCGCTACATGGCGTTCTCACCTACCGCATCTCCGTCGTCTCAGTCTCCTATCCATCCCGGTCTCCGATCAGCCACCTCTGCCATCCTCGAGCAGGACAAGTATATATAATCTCTTCTTTAATCGATTTGATTGATATGTGTGATTTGATTGAGATCTGATTTTGCGTTTATGGTGATTATTTGCTGATGATTTGAGTTGTTGTGTGATTTTGAGGTTAGGTGTGATTAGATGAATTTGAGAGTCAATTTTATTCTTATTTTGGAGATGTTTGAACTTGAAGTGTGATGGTGATTTGAGTTGTATTGGAGTTGAGGTTGTTGCGAGACTGAGTTGTGTGATTATGAGTTGATGTGGTGTTCATTGATTTGAGATTCATTTACAGTTGGAAGAGACTGTCGTATTTTGTATGTCTTTCAGTGGCTGAAATTTATTTGATGGTGAAGTGCGAAGTTGATGTTGTTTGGTTGATAATGCATAAGATATATTTTTACTTGTTTCAGGTATTTGACGGAGTTACTTGCCGAGCGTAACAAGATTGTACCATTTATGCATGTGTTGCCACAATGCTACCGTCTGCTTAATCAAGGTTTATATGAAATGGTTTTATTTTTTTATTAGGGTTATGGAATAAATGAGGATTTTTGATAGCAGTAATCCTTGCATCTGATTAACATCGACTGTTGGTTAACAACTCACATAAGTTATAAAATATTTCTAGTTACTGACTTGGTGAGGATCATTGGGTGAAAGTGATTGACTGGAGTACTTGGGACTTGGGAGCTGCTAACTGTGTCTCTTTTTTTAAAATTGGCTCTTAACAGAAATTTTGCGTGTAACAACAATGTTGGGGAATAGTTCAGTTATAGGACAGGGTGGAATGGATTTCCCTAACCTCTTGGCACCCAGAGGGGTACTTGCAAATGGAGGAGCCGACATTAACTTATGGGCGTCAAGGTTTCAGTCAGAAGTACGGACACTAACTAATGAGACCATTTCCCTATTAAAGTAACTGTCATGAAAATGCTTTTGCATGGTCATACCAAGATGACGAGTCCCTAACCTCTTTACATATTTGCATATATATCCTGAATGTAATATGACTGACCTACTGGTAACATATCACTCTAGCTGACATCAGTCTTAACAAGAAAGTATGGCCAATAGCGTAGAGTTGTTATGTTAAAAAAGCTTGTGGTTTTCATAACTTAATGTGTTGCATTTTTGCTTAAGTCTGCATACATTTGAATGAAATGTATGGTTCGAAAACACGCTTACACATCTTACCATATCACATGTTTCTGTATGGTCTAATTGTAGGCATGAACTGTTTAGTGCATTAAGCCACCACTTAATTCCCCCATCAGTTAATAAACTAAATGTGATTACTATACATTCTTTTTGTTACAACTAAGAGAACTGCTGCATATTCTTATAGCACTTCAATTAAAGCTTTCTGCCGTTCATCATTGATTCGATTTTGAATGACTTATTTTTTCTTTTGTTATTCAGATGCCGGGATTAAGACAGCCATCGTCAGCTCAAAATTGGCTGGGTTCCCAAAGTATTTCTTCTGGTTTGATTGTGAAAAGGACTATAAGGGTGGACATTCCTGTTGATCAATATCCAAATGTAAGACTTAGAGTAATACATCTTTCCCCATTTTTTGAATAACTAATCAATCAAAATTGCTCCAAGCTCACTTGACAAATATCTTACTACTACAGTTTAACTTTGTCGGGCGGCTCCTAGGCCCAAGAGGGAACTCCCTTAAGCGAGTAGAAGCAAGTACTGAATGTCGAGTCTTGATACGAGGCCATGGAAGTATAAAAGATCCTGCCAAGGTAATTTATTACCTTATTCACATCATTCTCTTGTGACCATTACTCAATGTTTCCCAGTTGCCAAGATCTCTTATGGTTTTTATAATTTGTTTTCAGGAAGAGATGATGAGAGGAAAACCTGGTTACGAACACTTAAATGAACCGCTTCACCTGCTTGTTGAAGCGGAGCTCCCTGTTGAAATTATTGATGCTCGACTTATGCAGGCTAAGGAAATACTAGAAGAGCTTCTCAAGCCCATTGTAAGACTGCTTTGTGGAATTTGTATCTGAATCTGTTTATTATCACGTCTGTGACACCAGCACTATATGATCATCATGCCTGTTCTGTTTGTAGGATGAAGCTCAAGACATGTACAAGAAGCAGCAGTTAAGGGAGCTGGCACTGCTAATGGTACACTTCGTGATGAAGGATCCCCCATGTCTGGGCCAGTGTCCCCATTCAATGACAGTCTTGGTTTGAAAAGGGCCAAAACAAGAGTTTAACTAGCTGCTCAGCTAGTCCTTTGTCGACGCCCTCTCTGCAATCTGTCATCTTGTTGGGACTGCAATTTTACTAATTGGCATCTCTCAGTGCCAATCTAAGCTTACTGCGCCCAGTTTCAACATGTTCAGAGTTGTACTTTCCTAACTGTGTGCTCGATGCATGTGGAGTTTGTTAGTGTGTATGTTTCCCATAAATATTTACAAATAGTCTTATACAGTAATTATGAATAGCTTGGTCTGAGCTTTTGTGACGGGTTCTGTGATAGTGCCATGAAAGAGGACCTGATGAAATGGTTTTCATCCACAGAGGGTCCAGATGGAAATAACTCCATGGGCTGTCACAGAGCTCGTCATGATGAGCTTGCTTGAATATGTTGTTGGATGAGTGAGACTGTTGTATCATATTTGCAGTGTAATGTTTGTTCTTTAATTCTATATTAATAAGCTTTTGACCCTAATTCTATATGAGTGAGTATGATGTTTGCTCTTTCATTCTATATATATGAATACATGAGAATCATCTATTTTATTCTTCCTCGAAGAATGACATCCCATAAAATATGTAACTCAGAACCCAAAGTTAGTCCACCCCTTCTGGCTTCTACCCTTTAAGTTACTAAAAATTTGTCCAAAAGAACATGGAGTTTGATTCGAGCAAGCCATCTCTAAGAAACCCATAACGTATATTTTACATAATTTGAAGGATCGATTTACTCTCAATTTGCAATCAGTGCACACATTTGCATGCCTGTATGCATAAATATCCGGACATAATTGTTTCTGTTTTGAGGAGTCCGCGACATTGTTACCATAAGAAGTTTACTCTCGTCTTGCACCAAGAACCTTTAAAAGGCAGTCCGTTGCAGCATCAAAAGAAAATGACGTCCAAATGAGAATGTCTCTTCATGTAAGTTTATGAACCAAAACGAGTAACTTTATGACGCAAAAACAATGACAAGAAGTATTATACCAAATAGAGCCACCAAACTAAGCATATATCCCAAAATTAAACTTCAGAATGTATCATACAAATATTGAACAGGTCAGAAACATTAACAAATAAAACTTAACGTTTAGGTTGAACAAATAGCCTTTCGGTAGATGCACTGATGGCTTTATTCTAACAGTTTATATGAGTAATGCTCTTTTGAGACCCTTAATTTTGGGTGAGACCCTGAGACCCCCAATCATGACCGTTGATTGGGTTTGCGTTTAGGGTCCAGATTGTGCCACATGGAGGTGAGAGAACAAAAGCAATAATTTCTCTCACCTCCGATTTTTGAATTTCTCTAACCTCCACGTGTCACAATCTGGACCCCAAAAGTAAACTCAATCAACGGCCATGATTGGGGTCTCAGGGTCTCACCCAATAGTAAGGGTCTCAAAAGAGCATTACTCCAGTTTATATTGTATTGAAAACTAGTTGTAAAAGACACTTATCAAGCCATTCATGGTATAAAAAGGGGGAGCCCAAAAAAAGACAGAAGCAAGGACACAACACATTTATATGTATGTAGATTTTATGTTATTTTGAAAGTTTTGAAACAACAGCTTAAAAAGTTGTCTATTGGATACGGTTTTTTTGTGCAACTCTCTATTCAGAAAATGACATGAAAGATTTAATCTTAAGTCGAACCTTATACTCTTGACAACACCTGTTTGATTGGTAATCAAGCTCCAAGGCTAGGGAAGTTTAGGAGAGTAGACCAGCCCCGGTCTTGGATAGGATGAACTTGAGAAGGGTGACCCCACAAACGGACCTCCTCCATGCAGCACATAAGAGCCATTTTTTGAATAGTAATAGTTCACTTGTGACGGATTGAGAGATCGGCCGGAGGAAGAGAATGGTACAGGAAAGCAGGTGTTACTGGGACCTTGTTGCATGTATAGCGGCATGGAGGAGACCATTGGATGATAAACTGGTTGGATGAGTCTCGATTGATCGTGCTCAGCAGCTGCCCTCGACGGTGCTTTGCTAAAGTCCATAGACGGTGATGGACCTCTGTGCATGTGATCAGGCAACGTATCAAATCTATTGTTGGGCATGAAATGTTGCACTGGCAATTTTTGATCAAACGAAGCTGCTTGTGAACGGTTGGTTACTCCGGGTCTTGGAAAATTATTCCTTTCCCAGGGATCTCCATTAGGCATCCTAAAGTCAAAAGCATTTTTCATGTTGCTGCTATAGGATGGACTATTCATGGCTGGATCTGGAGGGACTGCCTTTTGGAATTGAGAACTGTAGCTTTTAAATTTTGGAGGTATGCAAGGAGAGGCAGGATCATCCCTGGATGGTCCGGATAACTCTTCATCATTTTTCGCTACCATTAAATTCTTCCCCATAAGGCGTAGAACCGCAGATGGACTAGAAGATTCAGAATTCCCATTAGCATGAAACTTGTTTACCTTAATTGTATCTTGATACTTTGGGGACGCAGCACCAGCTGGTGTCATCAACCCAGGAATATTAACAGCAGGAAAACTTGAGCTACTGAGCGAGTAGATATCAGAACCTGCAGATGAGTAGCTGGGCGCAGTATTCAGACTACAGCAGATATCCTCTTTAGTTGGAAGCATGAATGCAGACATAGTCCTCCTACGCAGTAATTGAGATTCTTGGTAATCAATTACACTGCCTCGTTGAACTCTTTCTTTTCGTGAACAACAGCAAGGTTGGTTTTCGTCATGAAGGTTTATATAGCTCTTCTGATCACCATATTCACTTCGAGTTGAACCAAATTTAGGGAGCAGGGATGCCTTAACTGCAGAAACTTCAGAACTAGGAATGGGGAAGCCTAACTGTGGGGAATCTGGAATTGCATTAGTTCCGGTGGAAGGAAGCTTTTCAGCAACCTTGTCAGAGGTCTTGGCTGCCAAGTTGGATGCTGATGACATCGGAGATTTGCACAAGTTTCCACCGCCTTGCTCATTATGTGAAGAACTTAAACTAGCTGTTAGCGATGAGTTTCCTTGGTAGTCTTCAATTGCTGCATTGCCAGGACTAGGCAAGAATGATCCTGGTGGGCCTGGAATAGGGATTGGATCAATATCAGAAGATGGATTACCTTGTGTGGCTTTAGAATCCAACTCCATGTTATAATTACACATTCCTTCACCCAACTCAGGGTCGGGACTTGACGGTGAGTTCGGTCCAGTTGAAGAGTCATTTGATGCATGTGGTGAGGTTTGGTACTCGTAAGAGTCAGCTCTCTCACAATCGTCAGGATTCATTGATCGGATAAAACTTCTCATGATCTTTTCTGCTGTTAAATTCATGGGGCCAGTATGGATTTCTGATCTCCCATGCTCGACCACTTGGGTACTAGATAAAGGCACACTGACACTGTCAACATTTTCATCACATGTATTGACACTCACATCGCCGTGACTCACGCCTCTTTTATCTTTCTCCAAATCATTTTTTCTACCCTCAATGGTCAACGGCATATTTTGGGCATGCTCAGAATCATCCATCTCATAACTTTCAGATTGCCATGTTGCCACATCCTCATCGCTGTCCGCGTTCTCATCTTCTTCAACATCAAATTGTACTTGATCTTCCTCATTGGTAGCACACAATGTTCTTTTCCAGATTTTTGGGTCATGGGCCAATCGTTCACTGATTGAGGAGGTATTGTCCTTGCAGAACTCAACAGATTTTTGCTTGAACCTATCTATATGCTTGGTGCTACGAGCACTCTTTGCAGTACTCAGTCGGTTCTCATCTGTCCCTGCATCAAATCTATTGAACTTATTCAGTGACCTATCAGATGACTTCTTTAGCCGTTTATGAACATTTGAATTCATTCTGTAGTTCTTATCGTCCTTGGGAAAGTCACGCCTGGTTCTCTTCACACCCAGGCTATGCTTAGTGCTGATGTCGATGCCTTTCGGTGATTTGTGTCTCTTCTTACTTCCACTTAAACATGCGGAGTCTCTGTCAAAGTCTTGGAAAGAACTCTTCTCTACACTAAAACTAACCAAGCGGGATTTCTGAATCTCGTCAGTTGAGCGCTGAGCAGCGAGTATTTTATGTCTTGGGTGTTGATATTTACTCTGATGTCTAGTTATATTCACTTCATCAATGTCTCTGGACCTTTTCGAGAGAATTAAATCATTTGAAAGATTGTGAGCCTGTAGAACCTGGATCAAAAATTGACAAAACATTGATTAAACATCGATCACCCATAAACTGAGAGTTATATCCACTTCTGATCTAACATTTCTAAGTATGCATCCACTTATGATCTAACAAATATACATAACTTACAACAAGATGCTGTAATGTTAAATTGCAGGTATGCAAAGTATCATTGTTCCTTGGGTACCTCGTCAACATAGTTAGATATACCATACCATATATTCTACTGACCCCCTAACTTGTATCTCAAACTCAGTTTGCACATATAGTATCAATGAAGAAATAAATCTAATTAACACATTTAGCCAAAAACTATGAGCCAAATGATTGCAGCATCACCCCTATCAAATGAAATCAATACTTGAGATGAAAATGAAAGAACCTGGGATGAGTTTGCCTTTGTAGCTGAAAGCTTCTCATTAGAAACAGCAAGTTTAAGGTACTTGTTATGCTTTTTCTTGTTGATTGAATGTGTTTTATTGGTATGTGGTTTTCTTGATCCATTATCCTCTTTAGTGGTGACCACCGATGAAAAGCTATCCATTTTTGACAATATCCTCAGTTTCCTGCCGTTAGCGTCAATATAGACCCCGCCATCATCATTCTCTTCTTTATCAGGTTCAGTCGGTGAAGTTAATTGTTTTTTATTTCCTTGAGCAGAATTCACCCCATTAGAATGGGCAGGCAAACTCAAATCAGTGGCCCAGTTTGTACCATTTCTTTTGTCAAGATCTTCAATTGTGCATACAAGAGCTGTCGCATATATATCCACCATTGATCTCATCTTCCTTGGCTTTACTTTACATTTAGTACTGATTCTGGAATCTGACTTACCCTCAGAGGCTGTTTCCATTGAAAGACACTGGTCAATGTGAGCATTCAAAGTGGTGTTTGAAGATGAAGAAAATGTCTTACAAACCGGACAAACTTTGGAAGCTGGCGAGTCAGATAAATTGGTTTTGTAGGGCATATTCTCTTCGTTCATACTGTGAACAGATGGACTGCCGAATTTAACAATCAACTTGCACTTACTAGAAGGGGTTTTAGCTGATGTTTTAGAAAACCTGTGATGTTTAAAAGTACCACCAGCTCTACTTGGATAGGCCTGAGAGTTACTAGTATCACTTGAAGGGATGTCCCTATCTTTTTTGGGCTTATCAAAACTTGCGTCCAAGTGATTGACTGTTATCTTTTGTGTCAAACCAACATCACTCGAAGAGAAGATGGACAGGTTGTCAGCTCTTTCAAAGGGCTCTTCATCCCGAATTCTTGTACTGATCCTATCATCAACCAAACTTTTTTTCTCCAAACAGATAGTGGGTAACTGTTTCCTTATTAAGGTTTTGGATTCAAAAGGTGGCAGCAACTCTTTTACTCCATGCTTCAAACAAAGTTTCAAATGCTTTTCAGGAAAAGGCCAGTTCGTCCCAATATCCTTGTTCCTAGCAGAAAATACAAAATCTCTACAAAACAGAAATCGCTATTTCAGCGTATGCGCACTTTAAAAGTAAAGAAAAAACCTTGTGCAAGTCAACAGCAAGTAATAATCCAACCTTCCATTTATCAACTTGTTCAATAAATGAAAAAACCAGACCTTGAAAATTGACCTTATATAACACTACGCCAGAAAATGGCTTAAGTGACGTATGTTGATGATGTCACATAAGCATTTGTCGCATAAGTTATCGTTCCTGACTGACATACATAGCCAGTCGCTTAAGGTATCTTATGTGACTGAAGATATGCGACAAGCATAAGTATGTCGCTTAAGAGATCTAACGCGACAATTATCTAAGTGACAGCCCATAGTTTGTCGCGTAAGTCTATTTTCAAATTGCCACGTACGCAAACTTTCGAAACGCTGACAAAGTTTTTACTTTTGTACGATCCGTTTCAGACAGAATTATATTGGTTCAACAACTTTTTGTCTTAAGCGACGGACATTGATATATGTAAGTCGCATAAGTTTAAGTTCATAATAACTACGCTGTCTCAGAACAATCTTCAATGGATTTTGCTTGACACGTTCTTCAATTAGGTATGGATCGTTTTAATTAAGTTTATGTTGTTTTAATGTATGCTAGGTTTGGTTGTGTGTGTGTTTGAAAGTGTATGCTAGGTTTGGTTATGTGTGTGTTTGAAAGCTTGTAAATTTAAGGGACAATGATTATCTTGTTTCATTTCATAACTTGGTATCTCATTTGGGTAGTGAATTAATCGATCCATGTTGTTGTATTTGATATATGGAGATATATATAAATATTCATGTTGGTGTGCAATATTAATTAAAATGTGTGTGTATAATTTTGTTGGTGTGCATGCAACCATATTTTCTAAATGTATTGTTGCATCTATATAGAGAGTAATCATGGATAAGAGTTGGATGTCATTGGGAAGATGAGAGACAAGTTATTTGGAGGGGATTAGAAGTTTTATAGAATACGTGAGAATCAATTTGAAGATGAACCCATATCCCACCATGTCGAGCCAGCGGATGAAACAAGTGACATGGATGAAGACACATTTGAAGAGGTTGAAGAAGAAGAAGACATGGATGATCAAGACATGGATGAATATGTGTAATACAAATGAAGACACTGATGATTGATGGATAAAATATTTAAGTTGTTTCGTATGTAATCAAGACATGGATGATCAACACATTTTACTTTCATGTTGTATGATAACAGGGGGAACAAACCCACTGTCATCAGCGCTTGTTCTAAAATTGTATTAAACTCTTGTGACTGGCATTGATATAAGTTTGTCGCATAAGTAATTTATCATATTTACAGAAAGTAACCTTATGTGACTCACTCAGAATATGTAAGTCACATAAGATGTGAAATCTTTAAGCGGGACTAAGCGGGAAATGAAAATTTCATTTGAGATGAGAAAATTTCAGGCGGGTATATCCGAATTTCTCGATTTCATATTTCTTTTTTCATTTCTCAAACTCAATCACACAACCCCAATTCCATCTTTCTCAAAGTTATCTCCATCTTTCTCAAACTCATTCACACAACCCCAATTTCATACTTCTTTTTTCTGGATTTTGGGGTTTATGAGCCATTTGAGGCCTTTGCTGGTTGGAATTAGCATTTGGTGACCTGGGTGTTGCGAAATTTGTTGGTTTGGTATGGAAAATGAGAGTGTGACCGAGAGGTGGTGGGGATAAGAAAGTAGTGTTCTTTCCCCAAAGCACTTTCACAGTTTAGCGTGGAACTTTGTTGGGATGTCTGCCTTGCATTGCGAAATAGAATGGATCAGTGAATTTCGGCTGCTTGGTGTATCTTGCTTGCTTGTGGCATCGTATGTGTTATAACCTTATATTTTGCTTCTTTGGATGAATTGATTTAATTTGGATTTGATTGATTTATAATGGTGTTTGTGGTTGCAGGAAGTATGAAGAGATTATCCTAACTCACTTTATACTGCAGAAGTACCGAAACGAGAACTTTGTTGAGAAAGAACTTATTCCTAGCCAAAGGAGATTAATTGGAAAATGCCCATGTTGCTGCCAAAGTGAAGTTGCTGGAGCTGCTGGAACTTATCTTTTTATTGTGTAGAGATAGCACTTTTGTACACCTTTTATTTGTGAATGTTTTGAAACTTGATGTATTTGTAGAATTTGGTTTGAGTTCAATAAACTTGCAACTTGATAGTGAAACGTTTGTGATTTCATAATGTTAAAGGATCCCGGATACTAACATATTTGAAGTCACATAATCCATCTTATGCGACAAATCATACGTGTGTCACTCAAAGTTAAGCGTAATGTGACAAGAACCTTATGTGACAACACTATGTTATGTCGCAAATGTGTTTACCTTAAGGGACTAACATATTATGTTAGTCGCGTAAGTTTATTGCGACACGCCTTATGCGACTTACCTTATGCGACACCAATTGCGTCGCATAAGAATTAATGCGACTAACTTAGGACTTATGCGACTATTTTTTATGTGTCACTTAAGTGTATTTCTGGCGTAGTGTAATTCCAGGTTAAGCAACTAAAGGTAAATGATCAGACTTGGGACATTATGAACCACAGATATTTCTTCAAATAGTAATTCAGATAAGAAAGATCTAATTCTAATACTGGAACAAACAACTCTTGATGCGAGAACATTCTACGGATCCTCAGAAGATACATAAAAAAGACTAGAAGTTCTTCAGCAAACATTCATCATAGGAAAACCAAATAGATGTGGTAAAATACCAACAAGAGCCAGTTAGTAAAGACGCAGTCCAGAAGAAGGAAAAGTAGAAGATGAAATCCAGATATAGATCCAGACTTAGGTAGAGTGGATTCAGCTAAGACAGTTTGTTACTTACTTTGTTCATCACAAGGAAGGAACATGAAAGTAAATTACTGGAAGCAGGAACATATGATTATTTGAGGAAAAGCGGAGTAAATAATTACCTTATGGAGAAACTGGGAACATCCACAAAAGATGATGAAATCAACTGATGCTCAGCCTCTGGCAAAGAGTCTTTATTATTCCCAGCTGTGTTTTCATCACTACTACAGTTATGTTGTACAGGAGATTTTCCAATAGACTTCAGAGGATCTGATGGATTATTTTCATAGGATAACATCTGAAGCAAGAGTTACTCTACTCTTGTAAATCAGAAGCTCATTCCCAATTGGTACATCTTTGTGTATAAGAACAGTGACCTGTTTGAAAAAAATCTTCTCTCACTAAGAGCACTCAGAAAGCCCCACCACCAAAAGAAGCATCCCAAGTAGATCAAGTCTTCCAAGGCTTCAGATCCTCAGTAGTATCAACTTGCCTGCAATTGGGAAAGTGAGAAATCCAGTTCAGATTCAATCCCAGTTCATAAACAGACAAAGGCAAATAAATTAGACATGAATCATTATTTCATGCAGTCTATACTAAGATGGAAATCACTGAACACTGCAACAGATCGGCAAATTATCTGGTCAAGGACAAGAGAGCAAAAGAGGTGGATTGGGTATGGGATTTGATATTTTATGTGGGGGTTAGAAGGTTAACACAAGCAGAATTAGAGGGAATTGAATTCCCAGAGTAAAGAACTGAAGTTAAAACCAGATCTAGAAGCACAGATAGTGGTTGAAAAGAACATCAAGAATAATCTTGGAGGTGAAAAATCTAGAAGACAGTACAAAACTTCCAAGGGAGATGACATGAAGAGGAACCCACCAAAGATCAGTGAAACAAAGTAGACAGACAACACAAACAAGATTTGCAAGAGTCCTCTAACAATAAGGATTCAGGACTGAGCTACTGATCATCAGAGACACAGATCACATGGGAAGAAATTGGGGCAAAGGTTGAAAAACACAAACCAAGACTTGGTTGTCAAAAAGGCTGAATCTGGTCAGGTATGGGTAAAAGACTAGACATCATGAAATCACAAGTATGCTTGACCAATCCAAGACTCAATTCCCCCTTTTGACAATTCTCATATAGTAAATTAATCAGGAGAAGGGAAAATTATGAAGATGAACCCAGGAAAAAGGATGGAGGAATCAAGCAAAAGGGATCCAACAGATCAGCTGATCCTAATCAAGATGGTGAGGCCAAGCTTGGCTGAAAAAAGACCTGACAACAGATTGAATAAGCCACAACAGATCCAAGAGGGAGAAGCCTAACATATGGCAAACTACACCCAACTCACACAAATAGACCTTGTTCTACCTTAAAGCTCCAATCTTTACTCTTTCTCCAGCAGCAAACTAAGCCTAAACAAACCTAGTACAGAAGGAGATCAAAGGGTCCAAGTACAGGCGTATAGAGAGAGAAGTATTGATGATGATGAAGAAGAGAAAAAGAATGAAGGAAAGAGCACCACCCACTAACACATCAATAGAGTTGGCATCAGGTTCCACCAAAAAGCACTAATTGTTAACAAGTAAACACACAAAAAATCAACCACAAAATGAGATTTTTTTCAGGTTAATATAATAATAATACAGTAATGATGTTAGTTCCAAGGATTGCATAGATAGAAGGATAAGTATCACAGCAAGAAAAAGAAAAAAAAAGAAAAGGGTAATTAATATATGTGCACCCAAAATCCAAATGCTGTCCCATCAGATGTATCTTCTCCACCACCACTACTCTGTGTATGTGGTTGTTTCCATTAATTTAAAGCAACTGGGCATCTTAAAAGTCCGTACTCGATAGTCATCCTTGTGTAATGAAATTCTCCATACATACCACACTCTGCAAAAAACGACAGTGTTTGGTTTCTTTTTGACAAACTGGACATTTTATACAAATTTAATAATCAAAAACAGTTCCTTTCTTTAACTGCAATCTCATCTCAATTATTATTACCACAACTATTCACCCTCAGCCTCATCTCAAGCTGAAGATACTTTTGCAAGGTTTTTGTGCCTTCCCATGTGACCCTCTAATCTTAACAATTATTAATCTTAATAATAATTAATATCTGGTACTACTCAAAACTCAACAAAAGAGTTGCAATGTTTGATATTTTAAGAAATTTGAATTTTAACATAACCCCACTAAGTACACTGGAAATTGTAGCAGATACTTATAAATAATAAAACTGATAAGAAGGATTTAAGCAAAACAAGTCATAGTCGTGGAACTCTCTAGTATGCAACTATGAATGATATAATAACAGTGAATAATAATTAATGTATTGCATACCGTGTCTCAGTAGATTGCCTTTGCTTCTGTATGTCCTGTGACATTTAAAACGGTAAAATGAGGTGGCTTGCTGACGCATGGGACCCACTGTGACCCCGATTCGGCACATCAAGCATGAACTGCTTTATTGTATTGTTGCAAGTGGGGATATTTTTTGAGCTAATCAAAAACCAAGCAGGCACAGACCAGGATTTAATCTTAATTTATTCCTTAAACCAAACAACTGATTGCTTAAAGAGTCCTTTGGTGGCCTTTTAAGGGGGATGTACACGGTCTGGAAGCATCAAAATGTGACCTTAGCCAGTTTGATCATTCAAACAACCAAGGTTCTGCTTCTTCCATGGAGCTTCCTAGTCCTGATTGCCCATTCTTGATGCGACCCCACACCCAGGCTTCACCATTGGACAGAGTGCAATGGAGTGGAAAGTTTCATTTTCTGGTTCAAGTACAGTTTGTGGGATATTGTAAATTCAGGGCTACCGAGTTGGTGGTGTCTGGAGCATCAGGTGGTTCTTGGCATAATGAAAAATGGCAGAGGCATGAGGATATGGACAGAGGGAACACGGCTCATCTCAGAATAACCGATGATAATCCAATTCTTTCAATATCTTGACCTGGCTGGCTGTAGCCAAACACATTACAAAACCAATGAATGAGCTTTGTACAGAAACTTAAAAGTTAAAAGTGGTCAATTCTTGGAGAGTCAGCAGATTAAGTAAATGTTTACTTACTGCAAAGAATTAGAGTATGGTCCAAGTCCACGCGCTATATCAACCACTTCAATATCCTGCACTTCTACCACCAGCTGAGGCTCCCATATAATAGGCATGTCTTCCATAACAAGCTTTTCCAGCAATTCCAATTGATAGCCTCCTTTAGGTATGCCACATTCGACTCCAACCATGATTCCTGAGCAGCAATTAGCTGAGTAACCCCCACCCAAACATTTCACAGAGAGCCAGAATATTCCCCCAAACAAGTGAGTCCTTCCCAAGTTTTTTTCTCCAGCCAGGGCTAATCTAGTAATCTCTAGATGCATGGTTGAACAGCCTCCACAACATCAATAACGAGCCCAAGTTGCCCACGTTCCATCTTCCCCAACCCATAAAGAGTCATCAATTTCAACAGCAGCAGAAAACAACACCAAATTCCAAGCAGCTCAAACTCTCATTCAAACCCTGCAGATTGCGCACATAACATGAATTCAGTACACAAACTCGTGACAAAACTTGGCATAAAACTCATCCAGACAAACTACTCACACCGTAAAGCATACGACAAGTTAGTCAACACTATTTTTTAGTGGAAGTAACAAAAGCTCAATCTAATTGGCATGTTGTCAACATATGCAAAGAGGCACAGATGAGGAAGTTTCTCAATGCCTATCAACAACACAAATGCACAAAAATCAAACTACAAAACATATCAGTGGCATTGCAAATAGTGATCAACTCAAAAACTTCACAACTTGTCAATCAAGCATTTGGAAACATCACATGGTCGACAACAATCAGTCTCAGATTATGACCAAACAGCCAAATTAATCTCAGAGTAAAACTGCGAATTCGGAAGACGCTATTGTATCATTTGTATCACCTTGGCTCGCAAAGCTTCTAACCCTATCCCTAACACGAGAGTCTACATTGACCGGCTCGTAACGATTCCGGCAGACCTAACGCCCCAAAGCAAATCCAACCATCGTGCCCTAATTCGCAGACGCATCGCATCTTGCCGTGTGGCGCGATTGAGAACTGACCGTTGGATGTGAACGAGTTTTCAATACCGATAAACCAACGCTAGATGAGACCCCAAAATCTAAACACGTACACGTGAATATGAACTTTTCCAGAAACAAAAAATTTCTGAAAAAATCCATCTTATTCTCGACTGTTTAAAATCCATGGAGTTTTCGGAAAATTGTAAAACAAATGCCTTGAAAATGTTGAGACTCGATTTTGATAAAGTTGTCTTCCTTTGCAGGATTTGATCGAGTAGAGCAGCTGCTAGTTGCTTATACGAGTTTTTGTGCCTAAAACTGAGGAACATTTCGCATTTGTAGTTGCTGAAACTGTAGGGCATGAAGTTTTGAGGAGAGAATATCATTGTTGACATGCAGCGTTCCATATTGGAAATGTTTAAGTGTCACCTGCAGGAGCATTATAGAACACTTGATCCGAATGAAAATGAAGAGAATGCGAAACAAAATTAGGTTATGTCATTTTTCTCTCTTTTGGAATCAAGCTGACGGTGAACGAGTCGATCTTATATGACAGTGCCGCAGGGAATAAGAGCGTCCTTGATAACAGTTACAATGCCGCTCTTGATGAAGTATCCATCAGTTTCTCTTGCTGCTTCTTGCACATTGTCAACGTTAATGATCTGGACAAACATGAATATGCACTGGATTAATAAAAACTCCCATCACAAAACAATTTGAGTGAAAGATAAGGGATCATGGCTAGTTAAAGTGGTCACCTTCACATCATCTCCAATTCGAGCATTCTTGTCAATGATAGCTCTCTTTATGTGCGAATTTTTGCCAATACCAATTGGCACACTTCCTTTGGCCGCCAAGAATCTTCTATCAGCATCGGTCTAGAGCAAAGATGAGATATATCACAATGGTATTTAACTTGTCTTCACAAAAAGTTGATTGTCAAGTTTTAAGATGGAAGATGGAGTGCTTCGGAAACAAACAATCAAAGTGGATCAGGTTTCTACCTCGTAGTAATCTGCTCCCATCAACAATGAGTCTTCTATGATTGCACCCTCTGAGATGCATGATCGCAAGCCAACAACTGAGTGATGAATTTTGCAATTCTGCCAGACAAGGAGAAAATGTGAGCCATGTGAACCATTAAAATATGCATCTGCTAGCGATGTGTAACATTCTAAGTTCAAGCTGAAAACATTAATCAGAGTGAAAGGATATCCTGAGTCACCAGAAAATACCTTGATCACGCAGCCCTCGCCAATGACGCTGTCGGTGACATCAGCATCAAGCATTTTAGAAGGGGGCAAGTACCGTGGTTGGGTATAAATAGGGGAAGAACGGTCATAGAAACTGCAATATGAAACATAAGTAGGGTTACAGATTCATTTTACCAACTGAAAAAACAAGAAGGGAACAACAGCATCTTGTTGGTAGAATCAAAGAAAATAATTGAAACGCATGAAATGAGACACTACCTGAAATCAGGAACTGGCTTCTTTGTAATACCCAAGTTGGCATTATAGAAGGCCTCAATTGTACCAATGTCCTCCCAGTAGCCATCATACAAATAAGCTTGAACCTTCAAGAAATTTAAACAGAAGTACTATCAGCTTAGGATTCAAAGGGAGGGTGAGTTTAGGTTGACTCTCACTGCATCTGTTAACCAGTTAATGCACACTTTTTCATGACTTCTATTGTTAACAGCAAGGAGAAACGTAAAAATGCAAGCGATTGTTGGTTAGGACTAAGCAGGGGGCACTCACTCTCATTCCAATTGCAGTTGCTCCAGGAATGACTTCACTTCCAAAGTCGTTTGCTCCAGGAAATTTATCTCTGAGCAAGCTCAGCATGACATCTTTGCTAACAACATATATACCCATGCTGGCTATGTAAGGCAGCTCTTTAGCCCTCTCATCATCAAGTCCCAGGATGGTCGTGTCAACCTATATCAAGGAGTAACTTCCAACATCACTGGCATTCTTAATGGAAAAAGAGCTGAAAGTATGCCAGAGAAATTCAACGAACCTTCATCGCTTTCAGCTGTTCTCCTTTTGGTTTCTCTGAAAATTCAATGATCCTTCCTTCTTCATCAATCTTCATCAAGCCAAATGCGGTAGCACGCTTTTCATCCATTGGTAGGGCAGCAACAGTGATATCTGCATCAGTCTCTCTATGGGCTTGTATAAATTTCTCATAGTCCATACGGTACAAATGATCACCAGCCAGAACAAGGAACTCAAGAACATTGTGCTCCTCAAACAACCACAAGTACTGCCTCACTGCATCGGCAGTACCCTGCAAACAATAACAAATGCATTACAGCATTTGAAATTTCATGCTGGCTCACCAAATGCATCATTACAGAAATGGGACAAAGACAACATATTTTATTGACAGGGGTCCCAAAAAAAAGAAAACACCATGAAGTAAATCACCTGGAACCAGTTAGGATTTTCTGGACTCTGCTGGGCAGCAAGAACTTCCACAAAGCCTTCATTCTTGTACCCACCCATGTTACTGGCATATGCTCGGGATAAATGACGATTAAGCGAAGCTGAATTGAACTGAGTGAGAACATAGATCTTTGAAACATTGCTGTTTATACAGTTGCTCACAGGTATATCAATGAGCCTGTAGTTTGCTCCAAGCGGAACAGCAGGCTTCGCCCTCTTCTTTGTAAGAGGGTATAACCTCGTCCCCGCTCCACCTCCAAGAATAATACCAAGCACACTCTGCAACAAAAATTGTCAACTCATTATTTGTATTCCATTACTAAACACAATTCAGCAGGTTAGTGCATTTCTATTCAGGTCATCAAACTCAGTGTTAGTAAACATTCCCTGCTTCCAAAAAAGGATATTATCCAAATTAATAAATTGAAAACTTTAGGACTTAAATACAGTTCCCCACACCGCTTGATTTCCAAATTAAATTCGATGTCTACCGCAAGCTGTTAAAAATGCTAATTATAAACCTACTAAAAAAACTCCATTACTTCGCATTTCACAACAGTCCTTCGAACAGAATACCACCAAACTGCGAAAATTCCACTTATGTTTTCAGCCCCTAAACAACTCCACCACTTATCACTAGCACAATTCACATTTCAAAAAAACCATCCCAATGTGAGTCGTCAATTTTTTTCAAACTTCAAAACCAGAAGTAGAATCAAAACCAAAATCGATTGCATCGAGATAATCAATTCAAATCAGACTCACTCTACTAGCGTCAGGATCAAGACACGTCTGCGAGTTACTCGAATCCGAAACCGCCTTGGGCGAAACGTAAAACCTCGAACCACTCTCTCTCCTTCCCACAAACCTCCGATCGCTCACCACCGCTCTACTACTCTTAATCTTCTCTCCATTCAACGCGGACGAAGAGAAGGACAGCAGCTTCCGACTCTTCGACGAAGCCTTCGACTTTCCATTCGTGTCTATAAACGATGTCGTTAGCGTCGTAACACGTCCGATCGTCGCCATACGTTCCGATAGCGAGTGATATGTTTCAGTGGTTCTGAAGCGAAGTAGAAGTGAAGTACTGATCTCGTTATTTATTGCCTCATAAAATTACCATTTTGCCACCAACCCGGATTCGGATCAATCCAACAAAGATACAACATTTAATACGATGACGTTTTGTAAATACGTGTGATTGGGAACCCGAGCCCAACAGGCCCGGCCCATTTCCTTTCCCGCCAAAAGCTTAAACAAAGAACGCATTGCGTCCATCTTTCTACACGTACCGTGCCACGTGGCAGTGTCGCAGCAGTTCGTCAAACCACGTCATGCCTCGCAGCGTTGCATTGTCACATCATCTTTTCAAAACTGCACTTGATCGTATCGACTGGCTCCCTATTCACAATCCGAGCCCTAATTAGACAATTCGTGCTTCTTTTGTATCGATTCGTAGACGCGAGTTCGTTTCACGATGAAGATTCGAGGCAGCGGCTCGTTGGCGATGATGTGGAGCTTCTTGTCCTTTTTGCCGTTCTTCTTCTGCTTACTCGTACTCGGCGTTCTCAAAGGTATTACTCTCTCTTTTCTGGCTTATATATATACTGATTTGGATTTGGTATGTTGAAATGTGATTTTGATATTTTTCGAGTTTATTTAGGTTTAGTAATTGGACCGGTGGCGGCAGTGATTGTGTTCTTTGGAAACTCAGCAGTGATTATTGGGCTCTGGATGGCGCATTTTGTGTGGACTTACTACTGCCTGATCAAGTAGGATTTTTTCGTGATTTTCATTTGATAGAGGAATGCAAGCGACTAGTCTCAGAAGATTGAAAATGCACAGTTTGTTGTAATGTACCTCATTTTGTTGTTTTGCATTATCTTTGTTATATTTGTTGTTTTGCATTACTTAGAACCAAAAGGATTGGGTTGGTATTGAAGATGTTGATACTGATATGCTTGCCGGTGCCTTTGGTTACCTGGCCAGTTATCGGGATAGTTGGAAGCCTTGTCGGTGGAATTGGATATGGATTGTTTGCTCCACTACTTGCCACGTTTGAGGCTATTGGAGAGGGTGTGACTGACAAATTTTATCATTGTTTCGCTGTAAGTTTATCTTATTAGTCTTTTGATTCCGTTTTGCAACAGTAGGTATAGATTGTGAATCTGTGAGCATTTATTTTCGGTTTTAGTGTATTGTTATGTTATTCTTATTGTTACTTTTCAGGATGGTTGCTGGTCCACTATAGAAGTGAGTTGCACAGCAGTGAGGGATTTCACTGATTTTTGCTTCCACTCTTACTTCTCTTACATGGATGAATTAAGCGAAAAGATGCCTGCTGATGAGGAGTCCGTGGACATAAAGTATTACTAGTTTCTTTACTGTGATGCATTTACTTCTGTAGTTCTGCTGTTCATGTTATAGAGCACAGCATTTGTCCAATATATACATATTCTTAATGTCACCAGGGTTTTGACATTGCCGAGCTGTTTTCTGGTGGTTCTTATTGGTGTGCCAGTTGATGTGTTTCTTATTACTTTGGTATCACTTTGGAAGAGCCCATACATGTTATTTCGAGGCTGGAAAAGACTTCTTGAGGATTTGGTTGGACGGAAGGACCTTTTTTGGAAGCTGCATGTGTCCCGTTAGCCGGCTTGGCCATCGTATTGTGGCCACTGGCTGTTGTGGGTGGTGTTCTGGCTTCTATATTTTCAAGCTTTTTTCTTGGACTATATGGAGGGGTTATTGTCCATCAGGTTTGTGGAAGTTATTTGTAATAAAAAGTGTGTGGTAAGTGTTATCGCTTGGGGCTTACTTATATTCATTGCAGGAAGAGTCCCTCCTTATGGGATTGGGTTACATTGTGTCAGTGGTGTCCTTATATGATGAATATGCAAATGATTTGCTCTATTTAAGAGAGGGTTCCTGCCTCCCAAGGTAAGATCCATCAGTGTCGACTTAATGTACTTATCAAGAGACTCTAGTCTCACTCTGATGGCACATAACTGATACCGCGACATAATGTTGACAGCCAGGCCAAGATATCGCAAAGATATGAAGCCTCCTACCAACATGAGAAAATCAAGTGAACCAAGTAGCAATGATTTAAAAATTGGAGGACAAAGTTCTTATAATAGAAAGCTAGGTGCTTCCACTTCTGGCTTGTTTCAGCTGGGTCGTTTACGCTGAAGAAGGCGATTCAGCAATACAAGCCTGTGCAGGTAAATTATTCATAGATGTTTCATTTAAATTTTATTACATTGACGAATAACTGTTGAACCTGTCAGGTTTGGGGTTGGCTATTCAAATCTTGCAAGATAAATGGGAGGATTCTTTTGCGTGATGGTTTGATAGATGTGAAGGATGTTGAGGACTGCATTAAGGGGAATTTTAAAAACTGGGTATCAAACTACCTACCTGGTCCATTCTCCAGTGCCTGATTACTTCAGCCAAGTCCGATTCACCAGGCTTGGTCATCTGTAAGCCTTCAAACCCTCATATTCTTTGTGATTTATTAATTTGTCTGTGTATCTGTATCTTTCAATTTCACTTTTCTTAGCTGATGAGGTCGAACTAACGGATACCAACTGGCCAAGAGGCAAGGTTTTCGAGTGGTATGTGGGGCCACTGTTTGTCATGAAGGAGCAACTGAAAAGGCTGCAGTTAAATGAAAATGAGGAGCTCTGCCTGGCAAAGCTTGTGATGAAATCTAAGAACGAACAGACAGAGGACTGGGATGACACTGGATTTCCGTCCTCAGATAATGTCAAAAAAGCACAGCTACAAGCCATTATTAGGAGGTACTATTAGCATGGAATAAGCATAGCATAAAGACTAGTTAAGAAATATAAACTAGAACCCAGTAATAAAACTTGCTAATTGTTCAGGTTACAAGGAATGGTAGCCTCCATGTCCAGAATCCCGACATTCAGGCGGCGCTTCCACAATCTAATGAAGATCCTCTACCTGGAAGCCATCCAAGCGAACGCCTCCTCCAATCACATAGGTGGAATGGTCCATCCCGCCTTTGGTAGAAACAACTCCATTGCTGGCGCCATAGATTCAAATGAAACTACAAATGCCAACAACCCCTCCTTCCAACTCCACGGCAGCCGCAGCATCAGTACTGACATAGTGTAACATGAAATTCTGAAATCCCCTCTGTAAAAGTCACCCTTAAATTAGAAAAAAGACATGTTCTTTAACAGGGTATGCATTCCATTCTAGTAACAAGCTAAAAATAGATATCAGTTTCCAGTCTCCCCATTTTCAATCCCAATACCAAATCTCTATTGTAACTCATCATCATCCCAATCTCCTCTCCTCCGTACAATCCATCTCACCTTGATCCACCACCCGCTGGATCCAAACCCTAATTCCGCACCGATCGTCAATCTCTGAATATCAATACCACCGTTTTCAGGTTGTCGACGGAGTCGCCGATCTGGAAACACGCAATAACAACATGTTCTCGTACCATCGCCGAATCCAATCCGCCACAATCTTCGATCGTCACGATTCCTCCGACAAAATTACCGACGAACGCACCACCGTTCCTCAAAACTCCGTCTCTTCTCTCTACCAAGCGTACATAGCCGGCATCTGGCGCAACGTCACCATCCAATGGTCCAAAAACCTGATGACGCATTCGATGAGCATCACCGTTGATACCTACGACGGACAGCAGCTTCACTACCAGACCTGCAAAATCGATCTCAAACCATGGCATTTCTGGAGCAAAAAAGGTTACAAATCATTCCATGTTGATGATGCTGAGGTTCACGTCTATTGGGACTTACGTTCCGCTAAGTTTACCGGAAGTCCTGAGCCTGCGTCTGATTACTACTTGGCTGTTGTTTCTGATGAGGAAATGGTGTTGCTGTTAGGTGATTTAGGTAAAAAGGCTTATAAACGCGTTAAAGCGAGGCCGGCTTTGGCTGATGCAGTGTTGTGTTATAAGAAGGAGAATGTTTTTTCCAAGAAGAGTTTTTCGACTAAGTCGAGGTTTGATGAGAGGAGTCAGCGCGAGCATGATATTGTGGTGGAGTGTTCCAATTCCTGGCCGAGAGATCCAGAAATGTGGATTAGTGTGGATGGGATTGTTTTGATTCATGTGAAGAATTTGCAATGGAAGTTTAGGGGGAATCAGACGATTAGCGTTGGGAATCAGGCTGTGCAGGTGTATTGGGACGTGCATGATTGGTTGTTTAAATCGCCGGGGAGTGGTCATGGTTTGTTTATTTTTAAACCGGCTTCGGGAGAGGAGTGTGGAGATGATGGGGATGCGGAGAGTGGGAGTGATGGAAGTGGGAGTAGGTATCATTCTACGCATAGTTGTGCTGGAAATTCATCGCAATTCTGCCTGTTTTTGTACGCGTGGAAGATGGAGTGATATGCATGACTCTGCTCAACTTGTTTCTATGCTGTGGTAAAGTCTGAGCTTTTGCATAATTATATGTGAAAATAGCTCTCATTTGAGCAACGACAATTCTTGATCCTCTGCCCCGAGCTATAGAATTTTTCCAAGTCGTGTATTAAGCTGGTTTGTGTTGTCACTTGTCATTACAAATCGAATGGAGACTCAGTTTGCAGGCATTGGATTCATATCGTCTGCTATAGTACTCATAGCGTCCTTGTTACAGTTTGAGGGACAGTACTCTGGCCGAGGTGGATCATGGATATGAATATACAGGTTTCATGTATTTTGTAATGACATTTGATAAAAACCCCATTCATAAAGAATCATATTAATTGTTTTCGAACTTTTTATTTTTGTTATCACTACCTATATTATCATTTATCAGATCTACTCCAAACAAGTCTAAGAACTATAAACCACCTCGAAACAAGAATCTAACATGTAACTTTACAAATTTACCTCAAGTGTAAGATCTCAAAGAAAGCGTAAAGGAAGCAAACACTGGATTTTTACTAAGTTTATATGTATCTGAAGATACTTTAATGTCCGTTGGGCTCCTCATACTCAAAATACACTATGAAACTGCTACATAAACCGTAGCAAGGGTCTGTCTGTGCAAGAGCTCCCGTCACAGATCAAGACCCACAACACTCACAACGATTTGAACACTACAACCGAAACGATCAACATCACCAATTAGCCTATCTACAAATAATATCAGTTTATTGTTTTTTAAACATGCATACCATTTTCAGAATAACGAGCACAATCAATATCATCCAAAGTTCTTAATTAAATCAGATTTCTTTGACCCTTTTTCATATCATCGAGTCATTGACCCTTTTTCATATGATGAGAACTAGTGGTTAGGCACCCACTACCTGGGGACTCAGAACCACTCAATAGTAAAGTCATCCTAAGCATTTCTTCATGATTATCATCTTTATACATACTACTAGAATCCATCTTAAAATGAAATACAACAATCTTAAAATATGCTAGAGAATGAGCTAACATGCTTTCAAATATAGTCATAAACTTAGTCCATAACACTATAAGAGAGTTAGTAGTATTAACATTTCTGGTTGTTCGAAATGCTCAACAAGATCAGTTTGTACGCCCGAGATCTTACTTACAGTTCACCCGCTAGGTTTTGGTAATATGAAAATCCGATTAAGTACCATGGAATTGATATTAACTTAATTTCATCGCTAGACTAGGTAAAAATAAATAACAAAATATGAAATTCATACGAAGAACATACTTCACTAAATTAAAACAGGCTATTTAATGGTTTGGAAAAATTACAAAAACATGCCTTGGACTACCACACAATTTCAAATTGAGGACCGGACTATCTCAATTTTCAAATTGAGGACCGGACTATCTCAATTTTCAAATTAAGGACCGGACTATCTCAATTTATTTAGGTATAATTATCAATATAATGAAATAATTGAAATAATTGAAATAATATAAAAATAAATTAGATCTAATATTTAATTTATATGCTCATTATATAAGTAAAGTTCAAGAACGACATTTTACTTTTGATTAGACTTTGAGATAAACTTCCACCGTTGATTATTAATAATCTAACGGATGTTAATAAAAAAATAACTGTCAAATCTAGCCGTCAATTTAATTAAGAACAAACGGCTAAGATTATGTCATTTGGTTTATGAAAATATATGTCCAGACTTTCTCAATTTTCAAATAAAGATCTAAACTATTTCAATTTTCAATTTAAATACGAACTATCATTATTTTGAATCAAATCTCATCCGTTGGATTGTTTGAATTCACGATCGAGATCGTGTCTCACGGTCTCACATCTATTTATCCGTCCTCCTAAAACCATATATTTTCATAAACCAAATGACACAATCTTAGTCGTTTGTTCTTAATTAAATTGACGGCTAGATTTGACATTTACTTTTTTATTAACATCCGTTAGATTATTAATAATCAACGGTGAAAGTTTATCTCAAAGTCTAATCAAAAGTAAAATGTCGTTCTTGAACTTTACTTATATAATGAGCATATAAATTAAATATTAGATCTAATTTATTTTTATATTATTTCAATTATTTCATTATATTGATAATTATACCTAAATAAATTGAGATAGTCCGGTCCTTAATTTGAAAATTGAAATAGTCCGGTCCTTAATTTGAAAATTGAGATAGTCCGGTTCTCAATTTGAAAATTGAGATAGTCCGGTCCTTAATTTGAAAATTGAGATAATCCGGTTCTCAATCTGAAATTGTGTGGTAGTCCAATGCATGTTTTTGTAATTTTCCCTAATGATTTCATACAACGTAGAAACTAAATTCCCCAATAAGAGAATTAGCTACTCATCGAAAACATTGTAACAAAAACATTAATTGAAATTGAGTTCAAAGAGGAAGTCATTTTGAAGCTAATGTGTAGGAAGGTGGACGCTAAAAGTCCTCGAAAGCTGCGCTAAAATCAGTCGATACTCTCAAGATGGGCTTGGCCGGACCGACCACAGACCATAAAGAATTATGGCCCGCAGACATTGAATTATTGAAATTCTTCACCCTCCGCGGACGAAAATAGTATACCGTCCGCGGCAAACGTGATCCGAATGCGTCTAACGTCAGCGTACTGTCATCAAGTGCGATCAAGCTCCTTTCTTCGATTTCGTGATCCGAATGCGCCTAAAATACTTCATATGTATGAAAAAGCTCTCATGCAGTTCAATTACGCCTGAAATGCAAAACATTACGAATCTGTAATATTTAACAAATAAAACATATAAAATATATGGAATTAATCGTATAAATACGCTCCATCAAGGTGTAAATGAAACGATACATTCGTTCAATAGTCATTTAATAATAAATTGAGTTGAGTGTGAAAATAATTATGATACTTGTTTGATAAATGAGCCAATTTCAAACAATATCATTTTTCAAATCATTTTATTTGTGAACATTCTTATAGAGGTTCGATAAGATAATCGATTAAAATTCGACAAAACTCGTTTGATGCTTGATTACAGTGTGAGTATGATGTATAATGCATTTTTAGTCGTTTAAATGGCACATTATACAATCATTTTGTTTAACAATATTTATACTTGTTTAAATAGGGTTAAGTTCAAGGGAAACAAATAGTTTTTGTAAGATAAAATGATTTTATTTAAATCATTAATTTGAAAATT
>QZGG01001187.1:0-75798 GCA_006409495.1 Sedum album
CTTGTGTATGTATAAGTAGTCGATAATTATTAGTGTTTCAATTGTGATTTTGGACCCTTTTTTTAATTGCCCATTTAGTGTTTAATTATGCTAGAGCTCGAGACAAGCTCGAGTACTTGAATGCTTGCTTCAGCTCTTTCTGTAAAGACTTGAACGAGGATAACTTCATTTAAAAACTGCATTTATTAACTTAATTTTACATTCATATGAGAAACCTGGTAACATGATTCCTCTACGTAGGAAGGATAACTTCACTTGCACAAGTTTATTTATTACAAGCACCACACTGATATATTTATATTTATGCCATCTGCTGGAGGACAGCAAACACAGAACTCACTCTTTGCGGCACACCCCATCTTCGCAAATCCACTACTTTCCTTCTTCCTTTGTTTCAGCTTTATCATCAGCATTCAGGGCACACTGAGGATGGAGATCATAGTCACACTCCTCGCAGTAGTAAGACCAGACTCGTCCTTCCTTGTCACATTCGTCACAAGTGTAAAAAGCACGAAGAGTGAGGACAAGCTCGTGATCTTCATGAAGATCGTGCTTAAGTTTCTCAGGCCACCCCTTTGCCATTTCAACAAGTTTAGGTTCCATTTGGTCTAAGTGCTCCTTGGTAAAAGGGTATGCATCAGCTCCATGAAGCATTATGAGCTTTCTCGCATCTGTTGTGATTGTCTTGCCAGTTGGGTCAATAGCAACCAGCTTCGGGATACCGCTGACTTCAAATTTGCGACTGAGAATAGCTCTCGTTCATCTCCAAAGGGAAGTGCAAGCCATGGCATTTGTGAAAAGTATTCATCAAAGGAGCTTTGGTCCCTGTCGCTGGAAATAAATATCACCTCAATTGCTTCATTTCGGGCCTTAAGTTTGGTGTATGCTTCAATCAGAGTTGGCAGGAATGCACGACACGGCGGGCACCAATGAGCTGAGAATGATAGAAGGATGGTCTTCCCCACCAGATCAGATACAGGAACCTGAATCAACAAAGAAAATATGACTCATGTGCATTAGACCACTATCATAGAATTATGATGAACTCGTCTGAATGAAATGTACCTTTCCTCCATCATTAGCTATCACAAAATCTCGAGAACTAGAGACAAGCAAAGATTTCAAGGTTTGATTCTTCTTAGCCTCTTCCTCTTGTTCTTTCAGTTCTCTAATCCTTTCAGCAGTAAAGGGATACAAATCTGCCCCATACTCCAAAATTGCACTCCTTCCGTCCTCAATCATAACCTTTCCTTCTTCATCAAGGAAGACCAAGTGGGGTATTCCAGACACACCGAACAGAGAGTCCAGGTCTTCACGTGTCTTCGAATCAGAGAATGGTATAGCTAGCCATGGCATCTTAGAGAAATACTTATTAAAAGATTCAACATCACCAAAGATTCAACATCACCATCAGCAGAAACAAAAATAAACTCAAAATCCCCTTTGGAAGAAAGCTCATTGTACACTTTCACCAGTTGAGGGGTGAAAACGCGGCAAGGACCACACCAAGATGCTGAGAAGTAGAGCCCAATCTTCTTCCCCTTCAAGCTCTCAACTTTCACCTGCATTTCATCAAACACGTAATACGCAACTCAATCAAATATTGAAATGAAACGAGTACGAAAGAAAACACATGCAGCTGATTGATCATTTAGCTAACCTGAGTCCCATCGTTCCTGACAAGAAAATCCCGATCAGATCCAGAGAGAATCGATTTAACATCGTGCAGCTGCTGTTCCGCCATGATCGACTGAACTCAAACCCAAGTCCTTGATCAAATCAAGCAAATAAAAGTGGCCCCAGAACATGCGCATTGATGTGTATTTATACATCGGAGAATCGGAGAATCGGAAAACTCGTGCCACTTTCGTGCTACTGACTTCACACTGACTTTGTTTTTCGAAATGTAATTTTTCCACGCTTGCATTCACACGTATCTCAATCAAACAATCACATGATACAAATGATAATCTTCCTATATCTTCCTATTAAGAATTGGGGAACCCATTCTAACGGTTACCCCAATTCCAAAACCCTAACCGCACGCCGTTGATTGCTACGTTTCAAACAACAAAGCGCAAACAGCGACGCTCTCTTAGATCCTTCTTTCCATACAATCCTCAATCGCTCTTCTTCCGACTCTTCTCCTCTACTTCCAGACGTCGTCGTTCGTCACCGCAAAACAGTTTCATTTCCACCACTCTTTTAACCGATTGACTTACGCGTCGCTTCAATTTCTCAAACCCTAGACTTCGCTAGCACACGAGATTTGGATGTGAGCCTGCAAGCGAAGCACCTTCGTTGTCATCTCAGGTGAATTTTGTTGTCCTCAGTTTTTTGATTGGGAGGTTTCTTTGCTTAATTTTACTGCTTTCTTGCTTTACGAGATTGGGAGATTTTGTTGTCCTCAGATTGGGAGATTTTCTTTGAATTTTGTTGTCCTCAGTTTTTTGATTGGGAGATTTTGTTGCCCTTGATTTTCGTATTCATCGCGATTCGGTCATTTGAGATTCAATTTGAAATCGCTGCTGTGGATCGACGGACATTGAGGAGGCTCCTGCACCAACGGTTTCATATGTGAGTCTCAGTGTTTATTCTTTTTGTTCATGTAAATGTCGTTCAACTTTTAGAAACGAATTTGAGGTGAATTAGTTAGAAACTGATATTTGTGCAAAATTAGTATCTAATAAATTGGGTTTGAATCAGTTTAAACAGAGAGTGCCTGGTACGGTGAACTGGGGGACTGCTATGGTTATTGAAATGTTCGCTGGCATGTTGTATGGAGGAATTAAAGAAGCAGCTGCATCTGTTGTAAGTTTCATGCTAAATAATCCTTCCAGCATATTTGTCTATTTAAATTTATCAATGTACCCCTGCATTGCTGGCTGTATGCTTCATATTCCTCTTTTACGGGATCACAGACAAATCTTTCGTTGAAAAAACACAACTTGAAAGAAATCAGTAAAGGATGGAATTCATTTTATGTACATTTTATCGGTCTCTTTTGTAGAATTTTTTCCTTTGGTTTTGATCGCTCATTTAATTATTTTTGTTTGTTTGAATATTTTATTTGATATTCGTAGAGTAAAGTTGCAGAAGTGATGTTGAAGGTGGGTAGCACGGTGGACAAGAGAGAGCAACATAGGCTAATGAGAGACGCAATGGAAAAAAGGTTCATTCGTGAAAATTGATTGAGATTAAGGCTGTAAAGCCTTCGGTTACTGAACCAAATCGAAAAGCAGTGAGGTAGAGTTTTGTTGAGTTTTAAAGTTTATTTTTACTTCATTAGATAAGCACAATCATCTTTGGTTCTTCAATGTTTTTGTATGCACCAGTGTAGTGTTCAATTATGTCATCACATAAATTTATTAGTGATGATATTTAACATTGAATTGCGTAAATGCTCTATTGACAAATATTTCGCAATCAGAAATCTTTTTCTCAATCTCAATATTTAAAAAGGGAAGATCCTTCTTACCATATACAATCTTCTTCTTTTTTTTCAATTTTTATTTAATTCAATTCAAATTTATGATTGCCTCACATATAATTGACATTATTATTTTTCATATATTTGACATCTTTCGTTGCATATGATATGATTTTAAAAATGCACAGGATGTACTGTGCGGTAAGTAGATGCATATGTTTGTCTTTAACTCAAGCTCTTCATGTGGTGTTTGGTTTTGATGTTATCTTTATAGCGGAGTGGATTCATTTTCTTTATGATGTTAATTTAGACATAGTTTGGTTTGTGTTGTTTTGAATGCAGGAGCATTATGGTGAGCTCAAATCCAAGCGGTTCTTCCCCAAACTGATAGACTACATTACTTCGGGTCCTGTTGTTTGTATGGTAATGATCTCATGCTAGATTCAGTCTAAATGCTTTGTCTGTGGCTAACTTTATTTAACTGGGATGTGTAAATTTTAATTTGAAATAAAATTTAAAATAAAACCATTCTGTGTAAACCATTCTTGGAATTTTGGTTTTTCTTATGTTTCATGGTTTGTTAGAACTTGGATGATAAGAAATGCGATAAAGTTGGTATCTTTACTATCGGATGGATTGGATTGGGGCTTATTGGAGCTTTTAGGCGATGAGATGTTTACTGTTTGATTGAATGTTGATGAATGGTGTATCAGGTTGGCGATTATAGCGTAATTTGAGAAGAAGGGCTTCAAGCTTACAGGACTGAAGGTCTTCCAGTGCCCCCAAGAATCGGCAGAGGTATGTTTGTCTTTAACTCAAGCTCTTCATGTGGTGTTTGGTTTTGATGTTATCTTTAAAGCGGAGTGGATTCATTTTCTTTATGATGTTAATTTAGACATAGTTTGGTTTGTGTTGTTTTGAATGCAGGAGCATTATGGTGAGCTCAAATCCAAGTGGTTCTTCCCCAAACTGATAGACTACATTACTTCGGGTCCTGTTGGTTGTATGGTAATGATCTCATGCTAGATTCAGTCTAAGTGCTTTGTCTGTGGCAAACTATAGTTTACTGGGATGTGTAACTTTTAATTTGATGTTTCCAAGGCATGGCAATGTATCTGCTGAATCCACTAAGATCTTAGTGAAGGAGGGCAAGTTAGGAAAGCGTCAAGGAGTTTTTATAAAAACTGTAGTTTACAAGAAAGTATTACTACATTAGAATGTATTTTTTTTAAACATCAGATTTTCATCAGTTAAAATTTCTTACCTACATGTATTTATTGCATCACTTTATAACGGGTAACAATTACAATATATTTCAATTAATCATAATGCCATCAAAACCTGTATATTTCCAAACGCTTACGCACAGTCTGGACTGTGCAGCGAGTACTAGTGTATTTTATTCACGACACCCGTTTCATTTAATTATGAAATGTTGTACTCCCTCTGTAGTAAACATTATCATTTTGTGTGTTTCGAAATATAATTCACGTTTGGAGCCTGATGGTGGGGAGTCTGACAAAGAATTCTCAGGTCAAGGATTCAATCCCTGACCTCACCAATTATTCTCCATTTGTTGGAGTTTGTTATTCCTTTCGCCATTGGTGTGGAGGCTCTTCATTTCTTCTCGCCATGGGTGTGGAGGCTCTTCATTTCTTCCCGTGTTGGGCGTGGAAGCTGTCAATGTATGAAGTTGCAATAGTTGCAATGGAGTTATGTCAGAGTTGTATGGAAGACGTGTTCAAGTCTTGGTGGATGGATCCTTTGTAGAAGGCTGTGCTTAGATTGAAGATAACGTACTTGATGTATTAGCTAGATGTGCTAACAAATATTCTTGTACTACATGTACCACCTATCAAAAAAAAGAAATATAATTCACGTTTCTACAAATAGACATTCTTATTTTTGTATTTTTAACATTAATTTATTTTTCTACTTTTTAACTTCTTTCATCATTTACTATCAATCTAATCATTTTTAATCAATTCATCTCTCACAGCTATTTTATTTCTTCATTTATTATATTCACACATTCACTATTTTCATATTTTCTAAATTTCAATATCAAATACCAATTGTTCACTATAATAAAAAATTAAGAGAATATGATTCAACTCTATCCACTTCAATGATGAAAAAAGTACTGTAATTCCAATCAAAGAGTCAAAAGATCAATTATAAAGCTACTAATTTCCGACTTTTCGTGTCATTTCATCATCGGTCCAAAACATAAAAGGGTTATTTTCAGAAATAGAATATTATTTTTGAGAAGGAATTAGGTATAAAGTCATCTTTAGATATAAACTATTAATTAATCTCAATCATTCATCTAAATGAATGGATGATTAATATTTGAGGACCAAAATGAAATTAATAAGAAGATTAGCACTGAAAAGCAATTCGAAAAAGTATGAATAAGGATAATATAGAAAATTAACATATGTATTTAATCTACCTCTTAATATTTAGCATAAACTGAATTTGAATATTCTTCAGTTGATATAATATAGTCCAAAATCCCATTAATTCTCTATAATTATCATAATTTCAACCATTATCTTCCTACTAGTACTCACTGCACAGGTACCTGTGCCTTTTGAAGTGAAATTCTATATACTTATAATTTTTCTTAACCAAATCCAAATCCATCAACATTTGCCTGTGTAGAGTTACGCCTAAAAAATGAATGCAACAACCTGATTGCCAATGTAGAGTTACGCCTAAAAAATGCACATATAAATTCCATCAAATAGTCACCTTTTAAACAAAATGAGCAGGAGCATGTTTTCAACATATCTGCAGCTGATGCTGCTGAGTTGAAGTCATCATCTCCTTTTAAACTGGTACATCTTTCTAGCTCAAATGATTGAGTTTTGCTGAGTTGAAGTCATCATCTCCTTTTGCAGACTCAATCGACTCACTTCTGTCTAAATTAAAATAACTAACAGGTATATCTTTATCACTATTCTGGCAATCACCGTGCAGTAATGTTTTAAGCAGCAAACAATTTGTTGGTTCTCTAACTGCTCCTTTTTGGAACATCAACTGAGCATTACTATCTCCATTGCACGAATCAGATCCTAAATGAATCAACGGAGGCGAACAAACACTATCTCAAGAAGCAACATCCAATTCAATAACATGGTGCGGAGCATCAATCCCCTCAACTACAACAACATCAAGAGGGCTTTCAACCTCATCAGCTACACTAACATCATCAGTCAGAGACGGAGCCAAACCATTATGACTCAAGTCTTCACGATAATCATTCAACATGCGTGAATTCTCCAACCCTAAACACACCTGCTTAGACACCGGCAAGTCTTGATTCAATCCATCACTCATCTTTCAGCATAATTCTCAAAGCTGCGTTTCCTTGTTTTGAAGATAAACAACAATCTGAAGACAATCAAATGCAAAGAATACTCAGCGGAAATTGAAGCCCTAAATCTGAACACTTTGAAACATTAAGCAAATTTAAATAAGAAGGGATGAAACGAACCTGATTTTGGATTTGAGTTGATTTGGAGGTTTTAGGGTTTAGAAAGAGGAATTTTAGGGAGAATTTGGATGTCAATTTTAGTGTGTAATTAAGATTTGTGGTGGGAGGCGGGAATCGTGAATATTGTCGACAAAGATCCGATGTCTGCATCCACCGTATCGATTAGGGCCGCTAATACATCCTCCCGGCGAAGATCGGTGCTTAACAACACCACGGCCTCCAGCGTCGATTTAATCGGATTCGAGACCACCACTACCAACACAGCCACCAACGTTAACAACAGGATTAGTAATCGATTCAGATTATAATTATCTTCTAGGTTGCAAATTTGTGCGATTTAGAGAATTGGAAATGGGTGACATGATGAAGAAGAAGAAGCGCGTGGAATTAGGTGCGGTTGAGAGCTGACGTGGGAGGATACGGTTTGGAAGAAACCGTCAAACATCACTCCCGCATTCTTAATAGGGAGATTAAGAATGCCGGAACACCTTTTGACGGTTACCCAAACCGTCACCCACGTAGAAAGAGAAACCATCTTACACACCAACTCATCGCTTCAATTTTATCCTCTCAAACTCCAAAACCCTAAAAATCAAAAACTCCAACAAAACGTCGCTCCTCCGACCACCGCCGCTTCCACGACGGTCCGCTTCTCCGACCTAACTGTCGAAATTCTATTCTCTTTCGTCGAAAGCGAAGCGGAACGCTCAACACAATCCTCTTTCGTCGATCTCAATCTCTCTGCAAAATCAGGTTCGTTCTATTCCTATCAGATTCATTCACGATCGTCGACTGTCTTAATCGTACGTAAAGATTCTGTCTTTTTTATTTTTCAGAATTTTCTACCTGAGGTTGGATATCGTCGGATTTTGAATTCCGGTAGTACTCGCTGTCACGACTTGATTTTGAATTCCGGTAGTACTCGCTGTCAAGACTTATAGAATACTGTAATTAAGTATGAAACTTTGCTACGATGAGTGTATGTTTAATTTGATTTTGGGGTTTTAGGTTTTTGTGGTGGCTAAGGATTTTGGGGTCAGAGTTGCTTATTTGTTGGCTAAGTTGCATCCTGAAAGGGTTCAGGGAATTGTGACGCTGGGGGCTCCCATTAGCCCGCCGAGTCCTCCTAAGTTTCACGCAGTGTTGCCTGAAGGTTTTTATGTGTTGAGATGGCAGGTATGGAACTAATTTTGATGTATATTAATTCGAGAATTTTTTCCGTTTTAGGTTACCGAATTTAGTCTCCGGCAAGCCATTTTATTTGCTGAATGTTTTCAACATATTGACTTTTTTAAAGGAATGAACTTTGTTGTTTACAATGAGTGTTGTTTTGTGCGACGCTGACCTCATAGCGACTATCTGTGATTGTTTGCTACAATTAGTATGTTTGCGTAGCTGGAATGTATTTTGAAATAGTGTATTTGAAACTCTGCGGATTACAAGTGTGAGATCATCCTTTTATGTGCTTAGGAACCAGGGAGGGCTGAGGCTGATTTTGGCCGATTTGATGCAAGGACAGTTATAAAGAAGATATACATTAGCTTCGCAAAAAGTGAGATACCTATTGCGGCCAAAGACCAGGAAGTCTTGGACTTGGTAGACTCTTCTTCACCACTACCTCCTTGGCTTACAGAAGATGATATCACAGCATATGGAGATCTCTATGAGAAATCCGGGTTTCAAACTGCATTGCAAGTTCCCTACAGGTAATAATGACTTTAATTCTAATTTCTTTCCGAAAAATACTCATTTGATATACTCATCATGTAAATAAAATCACCGTCTAAGTCCTCAAGGACCTCAGAAAATTCTTGACAGCAATGATCGGTACATTTATTCCCATGATTCATCCAAATTTGTGATTTTGTAGGTCACTGGGCGAGATGTTTAACATTGCAGATCCAAGAGTTGACATTCCATCTTTGCTGATTCTTGGTGAAAAGGATTACTCCATGAAGTTTCCAGGGATGGAAGATTATATAAATGGTGGAACACTGAAACACACTGTTCCCAATTTGGAGATAGTGCGCATTCCAGAAGGATGCCATTTTGTTCAAGAGCAGTTTCCTGAAGCAGTGAACTCTCATCTCATTTTCTTCCTCACTGCTCATCAATAAGTGAAACTACAAGATGAGCAAAAGCTTGCAGCGTAAATTCTTATGCAGAGAACTCGAATAGCTGTGCGACTCCATGCCCACAAACCAGTCCGTTGAGTGCATTATAAATATTTTGTTTGTTTTACGATACATATTCTGACGCCAGAAGAACATTAGTAAGCAATGAATTGAAATAGGTTTCCTGTCAGGCGCAATGGCATGCCGAGTACACGAAAATGACTGTGCGAGTGGGCCATTTGATGAATTAGGACCGAAAATGGGTCATAGCTGGCTGCTTCTTCCAGTGCTTTTTTGACAGTAATATTTTAATTTGGTCTATATAAATCAAATCCTTATGAAGAAATCATGTAAAGGTCGTTACATAATTATACAATGTGATCGACCTGACTATTATTAGGTTAATTTGTTGATATAGTATGATTTTATCAAATGAAGTGGTTGATTAAAAGCACCTGGGTTTTCCTATTTCAATCTCTACCAACTGCACTCCTAAACCTACAGTTTCCTTCGCCAAACGAACCGACTTAAAGTAACCGCACAGAAAAATAATCGGACCACTCTCATCCGGTAACCGCACCCATCAAAACATTTATATTCTCAAACGGTTACGCACAGTCTGGACTGTGCAGCGAGTACTAGTGTATATTATTGAAAAGTAATAAGCGAATAAGCGAACTATTTTCAAAAAATACACAAACCATTTTATCAACTCAAGTATCATTCTTTTGATCAATTTTGACAGTATTGATGACACAAGTTGACACAACATTATTGATATTTATGATACAGATTTGGCAACCTACATGATAAAGTCATTTAGACATTGGTATCTGTAAATGTCATCTCCATGTCGGGTATTTATGATGGTGTATTATTAAGTATTCCAACTAAACGATCTTAGGCTATTTATGATGGTTGATTATCAAGCATTCCAAATAAAAGACTGAAATCTCCGTTCGGTAGTAATAATTGAATTGAGCTTACTAGGTTTTCTTTAATAGTTTTAGTTGTATCTCACATTGGAGTTTTATGTAGAATTAGAATTTTCTTGTAATGTATGTAATTAGCTTTTTTATCATTCAATCTTAGATTCAATAAACTAGCGAGAGTTATGTTTTTCATATCTTATAAATTCCGTTTGTATTTACGGTGGAGTTCCAGCTAATCGGGTTTCAAAATAATTTATTTTGAGATTTAAAATAATGTTATCTTGCTGCCTGCTACTTAATGCATTTTGTTTACAAGTCAACTTTGCACACTAAATATGTCGACAACTCATATTAAATATACATAGGGAATGTATCATGTGAATCCATCTTTTTAGATGGATTCGTAAACCTAACTTTTCATTAGTTGATTGTATTTTTTTCAACGCATAGATTGCACCACGTCATTGCACTTGTCATGTGCATCTCACGTGTCAAGCATGTGCAATTCACATGTCTCATTATAAATTGGCGCAATTTGATACATTGAAAAAATACAATCAACGGATACAAAGTGAGGTTCATGAAGCCACCAAAATAGATGAATTCACGTGAGGTCATAAAAGGCAGCAGCAAACGAAGCTTCCATGCTCACTATATAATATGTGCATGCAAGAATGCATAAGTTCAAGCCAATTTACACAAACAGCAAACTAGCAAGAGTACGAAACTACTAAGGATCGAGCATAATACCAAGGAGGCCATTATGAAATTATCCTCGTTCTCAGGCTCTCTGAACTCTCCCCCCATCGACTTAAAAGTGACCATCCAAGACGCATACATCATACAACCACCGCGACAAGAACAGCATTACACACATTCCTCACCCTATTTCTTGTCCAACTTTGAACAAGTTATTAACTACTACGTAAGAACTGTCCACTTTTTCACGGCTAACCAGAGCTTTAAGTTTGACTCGGTTGTAGAGACTCTTAGGAGAGTTGTAGCTGAATCACTGTTGGGTCCATTCCATTTCCTGTCGGGAAGGTTGAAACTCAATACTAATGGAAGGTTTGAGATTGATCTCAATGAACCTGTTGGAATTGAGTTTTTAGTAGCTCAAAGTGAGTTTGCTTTGCATGAGATTGGTGACTTGGCTTGCCCTCATCCAGCTTTCAAGGAACAGCTTGTTATAAGTTATCCGAAGAGAGATGATGAAAACCCATTTGTTGGTTTTCAGGTTTGTATTTTACTTAAAGCGCGTGTTGTCATTTATGTAGATCATTTGTTTTTGGTTGACAAGTTACGTTTGTAGGTTACTAAATTCAAATGTGGTGGGTTTTGCATGGGAGTAACATTCAACCATATGGCCTTTGATGGTGTTGGTTACAAAGTATACTTGCAATATTTGGCAGACTTGGCAGCCAACAAACCCCCGGCCATTGTGCCTTTCACGGACCGGCACATTGTGGCCGCACGACGTCCTCTTCAAGTCACCTTCCCACACATTGAGAATGACCCTCATGATAAATTAGATTCTACAATAAATGACATTAACACTACTATTTTTGACGTTAGGGTTTTCAAGATTACTTCACTTGATATCAGCAAACTCAAAAGAAAGGTCATGGAGCATGCTCTAGCAGAAGGTAGTGACTTTGGAAAGAGTTTTGGTCATGACAATATCAGTGGTTTCAGTATACTCACTGCTCTCATCTGGATATGCAAGGCCTTATCAAACCCTGAAACACTTCAAAACCCTAAAAGACTTTCAACAATTTTCTTTGTAATGGACGTAAGATCAGTGATGAATCCTCCTCTGACAGAGGGCTATGTGGGAAATGCTGTGATTCCCGCACACGCTACGTCATCATGTAGTGAGCTGAACTTTTCTTGCTTCAGTAAGGTGGTTTACAAGGTCATCAAAGGAGGTGCAAAAATAAATGATGAATATGTTAGATCTGCCATTGATTGTGCAGAGCTGAGGAGAGGTTTTCCAGCTGGTGAATGTATAGTATCGACTTGTTGCAAGTTAGGGTATGAGAAGATAAAATATCCTTGGGGGAAGTCTAAGTACACTTGGGCTGTCGACTTTGATAGAAAAGATCCCATCATGTTGTTTCCTGAAGTCCGCAACGACGACGAAGAGCTCAATAGTAACTGCCATAATATGGGGCATGGTGCTAACATTTTGGTTACTCTGCCATCGGATGAAATGATCAAGTTTGGTAATTTTTTCGATCAGTTCATGTTGGAATTGAGAACAAGTTGGGATAAATGTGAAAGTAAAAACAGGCCTCAGATAGTTGCCAAAATGTGAAAGCGGGGACACTTATCCACTTTTGTATTACGTACATGTTAAATAATCACATTTGAAGGATTCCGCAAATGCAAAGATAAGTTGGTGTAGGCAATTAGATGTAATCCACCGGGAATTTAATAAGGAAGGTTCGAGTTTGCAAATTCTTACGGTCGAATTTATTAAATATTATTTGGATTGAAATAAAAGTTCATTTTTTAACTAAATTGGGAGGTTGAATTTGCAAAAAAACACGGACGGTTGGAATGGATGATTATTTTTTTTATCAAATCTAATTCATTGAATTATTAATAATTAAACATAGAAATGATTTCTCACCACTTTATTAAAAGTTACATATCCCTCTTCAACTTTAATCTCTACTATAAAATACAAGTATTTTACCACTGCTGTGTTATTCGTTAATGCCTCTCAAAAAACTTGTTGACTCGTTATTCCTCCATCAGTTTGCTAAACTAACAATCCATTATCCATCGGTACATACAATATAAATATATTAGATTGGTTGAATCGGGTGTTATCAATGGGCGCCGGTCGAGAATAAAATGTGAAACCCCAAATGTAGGGGTGTCCAAACGGCCCGTCGGCCCGAAAGCCCGGTAAAAGCCCGGTGGCCCGGCCCGGTAAAAGTCCGGCCCGGCCCGCTAGTCGGCCCGATTGAGGCCCGAGCCCGATACATTAGGGCCGGGCTCGGGCTTGTCTCTCGAAGCCCGATCGGCCCGAAAGTCCGGCCCGATCCAAAGCCCGAAAAAACCCTTTCATATAAATTATACGATTTATCAATATTAGTGTCGAATTCGTAATATTTTAATACGATTTGATGTGTTATTATGATAACATACACTTAAATATGTAGATTAAATAACCAACTTCAATTTTAACATAACTAAAAAATACGAATATAATAAAAACTAATCTTGAAATACTGATTACATTTGGTACATTGTTCGAATAATTAAGGTTTTAAGAATAATTAACTCAATGACATGTATTTTTAAAGAAGAGATAAATTATTTTAATAACTATTTAACACAATGTAATATTAAAAATATTTTTAAATGATATAAATATTGAAATTGAATTTATTTATTTTTGAAAAAACTCGTAAAAACTCTGTAAAGAGCCCGAAAAAGCCCGATTCGGCCTGGTCAAGCCCTAAGTCAACGGACTTTTTAAAGCCCGAGGGCTTTTGAATTTAGGGGAGGCCCGACCCGGCCCGGCCCGAATTTTACCGAAAAGCCCGAATTTTTTACGTTATTTAGGGCTCGGACTTGACATTTAAGGGTGAGGCCCGGCCCGGCCCGGCCCGATGGACACCCCTACCCAAATGGACCCTAAAATGGGTGCTTGGATTCAGACTTGTGGCATTTGCTGAGGTAGATAACTTAACTACTGTTACCCCAATGTAATTCAGATTCAGACTTGACAACCTAATTCATTTATGAAGGGATCAAGACCAGGTTGGTAGCCATCACTATCCTTATACTTTGTAGGGTTTGGTTTGAGTGTCACCTAACGCATTTAATGTTCTAGATAAACGATTAGTTTTTTGTGAAATTAAAGGATTTAATCTTAACTGTTTATTTAGATTAATCTAATGGTTAAGTTTAATTAATGTTTAATGTAAAATCAAAATGAACTAACAAAAAACACGAGATGATTATGGATTGACGGTTATCAATATTAATCATTGGATTGATAAAAATGAACGGTTAACATAGTGTCCTTCCATTTTACAGAATAGAAGTTGTCATCCTTGAACTATTTTCTAAGATGATGAATTATCAAATAATCAATTATGATCTGATAAAATGTGAGGATTCAGGCATCCAATAATATGTATTGTTTTTTGTCAATTCATTTAAAGAAAAATTTAAGAGAACACTTATATATATTTGTAGGACTGAAATAAATTTCAATTGTCGATTATTAATAATTCAACAGATGATCGATTTAAATTAAAAAAATACAATCAAACCTAACCGGCCGTGTTTTTTGTAAATCCAATTGGAAAATTTAATAATATCTAACTTTAGCTCTGCCCGTAGGATTAATCAAATTTACGATCGAAATAAATACCAATTTTCAATATCTATTATAGAATAAAATTGTTAACTTCTAAGAACAAGTAGTTAATTAACTTTGATTAATTAAACACTTGTATTGTCCGACTTTTAACAAGTAATTAACTTCTATGTAAGAAGTGTCCACTTTTTCACTCCAAACCAAAGCTTTAAGAAGTATAACCAAACCATCATATTCCTAATTGCTTAAGAAAGTTTCCAAATGACTTTTTGTCAAAAATGATCATGTAAAGATGCCAGAAAAATGGTGATAACTTCAAACTTATTTTGATAATCAACTATTTACTCTTTTAAAATCAATTTTTTACAAAATTAAGATTTTGCTACAACCCAATCTACTACAAGCAATCGGTTACTATTTAAAAAATTGGAAAAAAAATCTTATTTAATAATCAATATTACTTTGGTGCTACAACCACATAATAATGCAACGAATCTCGTGTGGCATGTTTTTAAAAATTAGACTGGAATCATAGTGAAATCATGAATTCGATAAAAAAAATTCAGGATGTTGTTTAGTTTGTTACCAAAAACCAATCATTTTTTCAGTTTGCGTTTGAAAGGCTATCAGAATGAGATCCAGTACAGCCTGCTGCAACTTGCGGCAAAACACAAAATGATGTAGTTTTGAATTGATGATAATCAAAACTATGTAGTTTTGATTTATGAATAAGCAAAACTACGTCGTTTTATTAAAAGGGTTTAGTAATTCTAAATTTTAGGGCATAGTAAAACGATGTAGTTTTACTTAAAATAAAGTTAATACTACGTCGTTTCGATCCGCTGCAAATGGTTGCACCCATTACCGGATTCGAATCCTCAAATGAACATCCTAAAATATTATCCTTAAGTCATAAATTTTGTAATATATAAAAAATTAATTTTGGTTATATACTTGATGATAAATTTTAAAAATATATATATAAATAAAAAATTCCACATTAAGAACGACCATTTGCAAAAGAAATTACCCTTATAATTTCAATTATTTCTGAACATATCTATAACACTCATCACTTCAGTTATAGAAGCGGTTATTTATTGACTACTAAGAGTATTGTTACATTAATGTTATTCAGATTCAGAGTTGAAAATCTAATTCATTTATGAAGGGATCGAGATCAGGTTGGCAACCCCCTCTACTGATTACATTTTAGGGTTTGCTATTGACCTAACTCAAGAAATTCAAGATGGAGAATTATCTTGTAATAATTGATTTGTTAACGGTTTGATTTTAGATCCACGCTATCTTATTGCGATGCAATCAATATATTTTGTTGTACATGATGACAATGCACATTACAAAGTTGTGACTATCATCCGAAGCTTTCGTCACTCTCTCTATATATATCATGTGTGGATGAAAGAATGCGTAAGTTCAAGCCAAGCAAGCTAACATGAACATCTCACGTACAAGGAATACTATTTTAGCCAAGGCGGTCACTATGAAAACATCCTCATTCTCAGGCTCTTTGAACTCTCCCCCCATCAAAGACCTAAAAGTGACCATCCAAGACTCATCCATGATACGACCACCACTACAAGAACAACACTACACACATTCCTCACCCTATTATTTATCAAACTTTGATCAAGTTCAGAACTATTACATAAGAACCGTCCACTTTTTTACTGCAAACCAGAGCTTTAAGTCTTACTCAGCCGTAGAGGCACTTAGAGGAGCGGTAACTGAATCACTATTGGGTCCATTCCATTTCCTAGCGGGAAAGTTGAAGCGCAATGCTAATGATAAGTTGGAGATTGATCTCAACGAACTTGTTGGAATTGAGTTTTTAGTGGCTCAAAGTGAGTTTGCATTGCATGAGATTGAAGACTTGGCTTACCCACATCCTGCTTTCAAGGAACAACTTGTTATAAGTTATCCGACCAGAGAGGATGAGAACCCGTTTGTTGGTTTTCAGGTTTGTATTTTATTGCTTACACTATGACATTGACTGATTGACTTATATAGTTATCAGTTGGTTGTTCAAGACAAGTTACTTTTGTAGGTTACTAAATTCAAATGTGGTGGGTTTTGCATGGGAATAACATTCAGCCATCTAGCCTTTGATGGTTTTGGTTACAAAGTATACTTGCAATATTTGGCTGATTTGGCTGCCAACAAGCCCTCGGCCATTGCGCCATTCATAGACCGTCACGTTTTGGCCTCGCGACGTCCTCTTCAAGTCACCTTCCCACACATTGAGATAGATCCTCATGTTAATGTAACGTCACCTTTAAATGACACTACTAATTTAGACGTTAAGGTTTTCAGGATCACATATCTTGATATCAACAAACTCAAAAGAAAGGTTATGGAGCAAGCTCTGGCAGAAGGTCACATTGGAAATAGTTGTGATTTTAACAAGATCAGTGCATTCAGAGTTCTCTCAGCTCTCATCTGGATATGCAAGGCCTTATCAAACCCTGAAACACCCCAAAACCCTAATAGACTCTCAACTGTTTTCTTAGCAATGGACGTAAGATCATTGGTGAACCCTCCTCTGCCAGAGGGTTATGCAGGAAATGCTGTACTGACAGCACATGCCACGTCATCATGCAATGAGCTAAACATGTCAAACTTCTGTAAGGTGGTTTGCAAAGTGATCGAAGGAGGTGCAAAAATGACTAATGATTATGTAAGATCTGCCAATGATTGCTTAGAATTGAGGAAAGGTTTTCCAGCAGGTGAATGTATAATATCAACTTGTTGCAAATTAGGGTATGAGAAGATAAAATATCCATGGGGGAAGTCAAAGTACACTTGGGTGGTCGAATTTGATAGAAGAAATGTCATCATGCTGTTTCCTGAAGTCCGCAATGATGATGATGATATGAAGAGCTCAACAACAACAACTGTTCTCTAGGGCAAGGAGCTAACATTTTGGTTTCTCTACCATTGATTGAAATGGCAAAGTTTGAGGAATTGTTCAACCAGTTCATGTTGGAATTGAAAACATGTGCGGAGAAATGTGATGGAAGTGGTGATAACAGACCTCATGTCATGGCCTGAATGTGGTAATGTACTATGGGTGTAACATGTAAGATGAGAGAAAAATAAAAAGTTCTATGAAATCAAATAATGGAAAATTTCGACCATATATATATCAATAGTTCATATTAACAAATAATTTAATTGACATTTTTATTTTCTCTATGCTTTTCCATTTAATAATCATAAATAAATTAAAAATATAGTAGTTTTTTTTTTTTTTTTTTTTTTTTTTTTTTGATTGGAAAACGCAGCGTCTTACAAACAAACCAAGAGCATCAAGCCAACTAACAAATTACTGTAATGATATTCTCCTATGACACTCAGACGCAACAATAGGGACTGCGTTTATATCATTCCAACTCCAGCGATTTAATCTGGTCCATCGGGCTAGCCAATCAGCAGCGTCATTATTACATCTTGATATGCAACTTAGTCTCCAACTGGGATTTGCAGCTAACAACATGCTACAATCAGCCACCACTTCAGCACACTCCTGACATTCACAGCGCCCCGCTTGGAGTGCCCATACTGCCTCTGTAGAGTCAGCGTAAATGCAGCACCTTTGAAGCTGTAAATTGTTTGCAAGTGTTAACCCCAGATGAATGGCACGACACTCACTGCAAAGCGCCTCTCGACAATTTGCCTTCCAGTCTGTTCTTACAGCCTCAATGAATCCTTCATTTACTGCAACACATGCAAAGCCAGCACTTTTATCTTCTTTCGACCATGACCCATCGCAATAGACAATCCTTTCTTCTCTGGTTCGGTGATCTTCACTGATTCTTAACTGATAACCAAATAGTCTATTTACTCGAGTTTGCATGACCCAGAACTTGAACTTTGCAATACAAGTTTCCATACTCCAACCAGGCTTGCCGTGTACTATCTCATTTCTATTTTGCCAAAGCACCCATAGACCAATCATAAACGAGTCAAAACTTTCACCATCGAAAGTTTCAGCATTAAAGTGCATCCATTCTTCAGTTCTTCTATTCTGATCATGAAAAGCCATTTTAAGACCCACCTCCCTCCAAAAGACTCCTGCCCACCAACACTCATAAAAAATGTGCCACTCATCCTCCCTTTTAAAGCCACAAATGCAACAATTTGTCTCAACCATGCAGCCTCTGTTTATCAAGTTACTGTACTGGGGTAATGTTGTGGTAAATTCTCCAGCTCAACATCTTTACTCTGCCCGCAACTTCGATTCCCAAATTTTCTTCCAGAATTTTTCAGTTACTTCCCAACTTGATGGCTCACCATCCACATTTCCCTCTAGCTGTTTCCTTTTGAAAATAAATGAGTAAGCAGATTTCACCGAAAATTTTCCAGACGAGGTTTCATTCCAAACAAGAGATCCGTCATTTGCGTTGATAGATATTCCTTGTTTGAATAACTTTACGCTTTTACAAAGACTCCTCCATGCATATGAGTCAGAAGTTCTAGACTCAACTTCCCATATATTTGTTCCTTTCACATACTTACTCATATAAATTCTGCTCAATAATGAATCACGCACTGTAGCAATTCTCCAGAGTTGTTTCATAAGAAAAGCCTCATTCAAATATTCAAAACTCCTTAGCCCAAGACCACCCCTGCATTTATCTTGAATTAGCTTGTCTTTTTTAACCCAATAAATCCCCCTCCCACTGTTACCATTTGTCCACCAAAACCTCAGCATTATCGACATCATTTTGTCGCACAACCTTTTTGGCAGCAGGAAGCACGACATTGCATATTGCGGAATTGAGAGTAGAATGGATTTAATCAATATTTCTTTTCCGGATGTGGAGAGAAGCTTCGCTTTCCAGTTTTGAACTCTTTGCTCCATTTTTTCTTCCAAGAACCTGAACAAATTCCTTTTATTCAACCAAAGGTGATTGGTAGCCCGAGATACTTTGAATGTTTGTCTACCACTTTCACCCCCAAATATTCACTGAGCGTAGTCCTGAAGATAGGGTCAACATTCCTTCCAACACACATCTCAGATTTCTGAAAATTTACCTGCTGACCTGCGAAGATGTTAAATTGCTCCAACACCTTTTTTAGTTCCGTCAGCCCATAAAAATCAGTTTTCATAAAAATGAGACAATCATCAGCAAACAGAAGGTGATTGATACGAGGAGCATCTCTACTGACTTTTACACCTATTATCTTATTAACCCTTTGCATCTCATTGAGTGCAAGCGATAACCATTCAGCACATAAGATAAATAGGTACGGAGATAAAGGGTCTCCTTGTCTTAACCCTCTATGAGGAACAATTGTCTCCGATAAACAGTTATTGACCATAACTTTGTACTTTACCGTTGTAACACAAATCATAACTCTATGTATCCATTCCTCACTAAAACCCAGACCCCTCATCATTCTCTCCAAAAAGCTCCAATCAACTTTATCATATGCCTTATTTATGTCTAACTTGACTGATAAATAGCTCGCTAAACCTTTTCGAGATTTAATATAATGGTCAAGTTCATGAGATACCAATATATTATCGGTAATTAGCCTATTTTTAATAAAGGCACTTTGAGATGGGGATATTACCTCAGCTACGCATTCTTTGAGTCTGTTTGCCAGGACTTTTGTCGTCACCTTCATCAGCACATTGCATAAGCTTATGGGTCGAAAATCTGTTACCATCTTCGCATCTTTTATTTTCGGTATCAAAATGATCTTTGTTTCATTCCAAATTTGATTTACTTGGCCGGAATTGAGGGCTTTTAAAACCTCATTTCCCACTTCAGCCCCCACCACATTCCAAAATCTCTGATAGAAGCCTGCTGGATAACCATCTAAACCTGGCGCTTTTGTAGGGTGCATTTGGAACAATGCTTGTCTAATCTCATCCAACGTGAATGGAGCATTCAGTCTTTCATTCATCTCATCTGTAATTTTCTGTTGTACAAATATCAGGCAGCTATTCCATCTTGAATCATCCACTACACTATCTGGCTGAAACAATTCCTGATAATACTTCACGAACTCTTCAAGAATTTCTGCTTGATCAGTGGTTTCCTCCCCATTATTCTTCACAATCTTTAAAATATTATTTTTCTTCTTCCTTTGTGATGCTCTAGCATGAAAAAATGATGTATTCCTATCCCCACTTTGAAGCCACTCTGCTCTCGATCTTTGCCTCCACAGTAATTCTTCTCTCGCAAGCCATTCATCGAGTTCTGAGAAAGACGATTTTCTGATTCTATTACCTGCTCATTTCTTTCTTGTCTTTCTAATTGCTCCAAACTAAGTTTGATCTCTTTTATTCTTTTCTGCACGTTACCGAATCGAGATTTATTCCACTTCATTATCTTCCTGCCACAATAATTTAGTTTCTCATGTAACTCTCCTCCTTTAATTAATGCATCCCTCCATGACTCATTAACGACATTCACAAAATCCTCAGCTCTCAACCACATTGGTTCGTAACGGAATCCTTTTTCTGAGGGTCTAGCATTCCTCTCCACCCTTCTCTCTGCCAGAATAACTAGTGGTTTGTGATCAGAGCTGTTTGTGATCTCATGCATAACTACCGCTGTCGGAAACAAGCTTTTCCATTCATCATTGACCAGAACTCTATCTAGTCTAGCTTTAGACTCAAACTGGCCCAATCTTCGATTAGAGAAGGTATATTGTGATCCTTTGAAACCAAGATCAACTAAGGAGCAGTCCTGCGCTACATTCCTGAATGCTTCCATCCTTCTTAAGCTCCTCTCTCCCGGACCCGAAGCTTCCCAACTAAAAAATGTTTCATTAAAATCTCCCATCACCATCCATGCTCCACTACCTCTCAATTTCAGTTCCTTAGCAATGCCCAACTCATATTCCTGTGTGTCGCATATGGGTTGCCATAAAACAATGTGATTCGAAACTTCCTACTGTCATTCACTTGAGCATCAATATGATAGTGAGAATACGATAGTACTTGTACATCTAACCCCTCTTTCCACAATAAAGCTAACCCACCTGAGAGCCCGACCCTGTTCACTGCAAAACAATTTTCAAATTTAAGACGCACTCGAAGCGAATCCCAATCTCGTGCCTTCCTTTTGGTTTCCATTAAACCAACAATTTGGGGATTATGTGACCTAATCAAGTCACCGAGAGCGAGAACTGCTCGAGGCTTCCCCAAACCCCGACAGTTCCAGCTAATAATCTTCATGGCTCTCGGCAGGGGTCTCCTCGAGCCCCGCCGATTCGCTAGCGTCAATCATCCCTGATACACATACACCTCCTTTCTTCCCAATCTGCTCCAAGTCGCACTCGACAACACACACCTCCGTAAGAGATTCATCAACCAGTTTTCTTCTCTCAAGTACTGACCCCAACTCATCCTCGTCACACCTCCGTACCTTCGACTTTTTTCCTTCATTTTGTGACGTTTCGATTTCGTTGATGTCTCTTGTCGTTCGTTTTACTCGGCTGCTACTGCTATTTTTCTTTTTTAATTGTATTTTTTTCCTGTTATGATGGGTACATTCCTCATAATTTCCTTCCCTTTCTCTTTTAGAATTACTGGCCCAACAGTAGCCTCTTCTTCCGCCCAACTTGGTTGGTCCACTCTCATTATTGGATATGGTTTATTAATAGCCGCCTCTTTTTGATTTCCTACTAAGCCGTCTTTTCCAAATTTAGCAGCCTCGGAACTTTTTGTGTTCCCTATCTCTATCAGTCCACTCCAATTCCATCGGGTCGTATTACACTTCCCAACAATTTGTGACCCCTCAACTTCCATCTGAATCGGAGCTTGAGCTTCCGCATCCGGCCAAGGCATGACTGTGTACTGACTAGCTTCGGGTGACCTTTCCGGCCATTCCGGAAGGAACTCCGTTGACTCCGTTTAATTTTTCTTTCAATCTAGGCAATTTTGCCTAAATTTTTTCTTTGTTGTAACAAAAATAATTTCTATTTTTAGCATTATCGTCTTCTTGAAAGATTTTGTTAAACTTTTTTCCGGACTTATCAATATCAACCATTGGATTGATAAAATTCGAAGTTTGTCAACATCAACCATTTGATTGATAGAACTCAACGGTTGTCAATATCACCCATTGGACTGGTTGAATTCAGCAGTTGAGAACATGTCTTTCTGTCTTAGATAATTTTAGTTTTCCTCCTTGAACCATTTCCTCGGGATGTTATAATCTTATGTTTCTGTATCCATTATACCCTTTTCATTAGTTATAATCTAAACGTGTAATTTTTAATTATTTATGATTTGGTCCTTACATATTATCCTTTGATTGATCTTGATCTATGATTAAGATCACTTTATATTTTATATTATCTCAACCGTTGATATGATTAATTTAGCGGTGGCTGAGATTAAAGTAGATTTTTAATTAATTTAGTTGGTTGGATTGTCAAAATACAGGGGTGGTTGCGAGTGACGATTACTAATATCAACCATTAGATTAGTAGAAATCAACATTTGAGATGATGTCTATCTGTCTCAAAAAACTTTGATTGTCCTTCTCGAACTCATTCCTATCTGAACCTTAATTATGTTTTAAAATGTTGCTTATTAAAAATTATAGATAACACTTTGAATTATATTATTTTCAGATGATAACAAAGTACTTATATTTAACTTTTAAAATTATTGATCAGTGCGAAGTGATCTTTGGATTCGGATCTCGTACAGCGTGCTGCAATTTGCAACGGATTAAAAATGACGTTGTTTCATGTAAAAATGTGTCGTTTTGCTTTAAATTATTCGTTTTTAATTAACTTAATGAACAGTTATAAAACAACATAATTTTACTGAAACTACGCCATTTCAACATGCTGCAAATTAGAAATTTGTAGTTCGGGATGTAAATTGGGAAAAGGTGGCCAGTTCGAAAACTTTTTAGAAAAATGTGATAATTCATATATAAATTGGAGAGATTATATATAGTTCATCTAAAATTGAAAATGCAAATTAAGCCTTACTTCATACTGGAGTTCAGTGACACATGACATATATAAGATAGTATGACAAAATTCGAACCGTCGATTTAAATCAATCGACGATTGGGAATAAAGTTGAATTTTAATTAAATTAGGAAACTGGATTTGCAAAAAATATATGGCAGTTGGATTTGACGGTTATTTTACTAAAAATCTCAACCGATGGATTATAATTAATCAACGATCGAGACTGTGTCTCACTTTCGTACAAAAAGTTATTCTCAAATTTTATCCTTTTTATTGATACCTATAATTCCAGGTCTGATGAGAAAATAGACGATATGAAACGATGCAACCAACCAAGCTCCACGTCCAAAGACAAAGTAAGGAGACATCCCGACAGCAACTGCAAGAGGGACAATGCCTCCACAAGCAGTGGCGAATCCAGGAATTTTTTGTGTTGGGGGCAACATAAAATTTGCTGTAATTTTTTTGAATTTTCGACTTTGTTATTAATGACATTTTTAATTTTTATTAAATGTTCCATTAGATACATAATTAATCATTTTTAATATAGTTAATTTATCAATAATATAAACCTTTTATACTATATGGGGAATGTCAAAGCTTAATATAGACGTGTCTTTTATAGTAGGTTAGGTTCAAGAGGAATATTTATTTTTAGAGATGAGAAGAAATTGTATCAGCTGCTTATTTTGAGTAATCTAACATTTGAAATTAAAATTTATTCTTCAATTTAACATAAAACAAATCATCAAAAGTTATGTGTGATTGAGATTGATAACCTATCAATATCAATAGTTAAATAAAAAAATTAACGCTAAAGGTATTGTTCATAAAAAACTGAATGAAAAACTAATATAAAATCGTGGAACATTTTTAATTTTGTTTAAAATAATATAAAATTGTGGAACATATTAAACTGACAATATACTTTTTTAAAATTAAAACTGAATGAAAAACTAATCTAAAATCTAAAACCTATACAAATGATATCTTATTTAGCTTTTGTCAAGTAAAAATATTAGTAGCATTTTATAAAACATCATATTTCGATTGTATTAAACAAATAAAAATGCATTGGGGGTCCCGCCCCCATCCCATGTAGTTCCGCCCTTGCCTACGAGGTAGGAACACTTCCCACAAAATGCGATAAATAGTGGGTTCAGGGTAACTCAAACATGGATCTTGATGGCTAGATCAAGAGTATAATTATTAGACCATCACTCCTTCTGTCAATATGTGACATATAAATTGTAGTAAGATTGTGATATTTATTATAATAAGATGAACAAGAAAAATCTACAATTATAATGTCCGTTAATTTGCAACAAATCTGACTTTCTAAAAAACTAATTTTAATATCAGTCTAAATTTGTCATTAGGTGCTAAAAATTTATATCTCAGGACTCACATGATACTAATCAATCATATAATCAGAAATGAATAATCATGATTAATTTAGTGCTACATAAACTGCAAACGATTCAAGGCCATTTAAGTCTAACTGTAAACCGTTGAAATTTAGAGTTCGAGTTGTCAAAGTCTGATGCTATAAAGCCGGAAGCAGTAATTAACAAGACTCTCCAATGTACCTTCGGCTGACGGCCTATTTCTCAATAATTGTAGGAGACACAGGCTGCATACATCAAGTCCAGGATTTCACTTCTCAAACATTTTTACAGTTATAATGACTCATTTAGGCATAGCTCCAAAATGGTCATTGGACAAACAAATATAACAATTGAGGCCCTGGCCCTCACGTACCGGCAAGGGCGGCGCTCAAGGATTCTGAGGCGAGAATATCCTTTCTCCTGTTTTTAAATTATTTATTTAAAATTTAAAGTAGTTAATTTTCTTAATAATATAAATAGTACGTCTTAAATTTTAATTAATTTAAAAAATATATAGCAAAAAATACGGGACGATTGTGAATATAAATTAATAATTAAGATGATGTCTTACAATCCAACGAGACTATGCATATCCTTCTTGAGAGGGAGGTTCAATTACGACCCCCTTAAATCTGTGCGATCCGTGCGACCCCCATATGGCACCATTGGATCAAATTGATCCAACGGTTGCAAATCTGCAAATCATATTTTTGTCACGTTTTTGTCATTTAGCTAAATGCATATATGCAAATGGAATGTGCATATAGTTTAAGTCAAACGTGCAAATAGAAGTCGGTCAATTTGCACAAATGCAAGGGGTCGCAAAGGAACCGAACCCTCCTTGAATCATTTCCTAACTAGTACCGGCTACAATTTAAGTACCAAATTTCAATTTGAGTGTTGAGTCTCATTTGTGATCTTTCGCAAAATTAAATTTGTTGTAATTCATTAAAATAAGCAAGCTAAAAATTAATTATATTTGTGGCTTGAGGTAGACCTGTCAAAAATATTCAATCCATTATTCGTCCATTACTCGCCCACTAAAAATCATATTCAATCGATTATTCGTCCATTCAATCCATTAAGTGAGAGAATGGACGAATAATGGACGAATAAGTCATTAAGATCCAACACTCGATTCAGCAGCTTAGTTACATACGAATGAGTTTATGCTGAAATTGGAAATGCGATGAGTGCCACAAGTTCGATAAGTATTAGTCAGACTACCGTTTGATTTTTGGATTGCAGTAGTGATGGACCCTCGTTATAAGTTGAAGTTTGTGGAATGAGCTTATACTTTACTTTATGGTAATGGTTCCATGAAATTTGTGATGTTTAAAGAAACTCTAAAATCAGAGTATGTGATTAGATATTCTGGTGAAATTAGCACAAGAGTTCAAGCAAACAAGGGTTCCTCATATTTACAGGACAAAGGTATCTTATTTTAGTATATTTTATCTTTTTTATTGAAGATGTTTAGAGAAATTATCTTACATATGATTTAAGATATGATTTATGCAACTACTTGGAGGAATAAAGCTAGACAGAAAGATGAAGGTCGATGTATTGAGTTGGTGAAAAGCGGAAGGATCCTGATGATACCTGTCTCAACCTTTGCTACTGAGTCTGCCTTTAGAATTGGCGGTAGGGTGTTTGACTAGTATCGCAATTCATTACTTTCAGAGACCGTGAATGCATTGTTGTGTTGCAGATATTAGTTATTTGACAAAAATATAAGTTTTTTTTTAATTTCAGATGAAGATTCAATTGCTATGGTTCTACCAATTGAAGATGCGTTGGAATTGAATATTGTTTGAGTTTTTTGGAAGTGAACATTGTTTGAGTTTTTCTGGAAGTGAACATTGTTTGAATTTCTTGGAAGTGAATATTGTTTGAGTTTCTTGGAAGTGAATATTGTTTGAATTTTTGAAAGTGAACATTGAGTTTTAGAAAGTGAACATTGTTTGAATTTCCTAGAAATTTGCATTACTGTTCTCATGTTATGATGATAATATGATGTATTTTTATATAATCATATATATATTAAAAGAGAAGTATGTTTGACACGTGTCGCTGTGTGAGCGATTTCGCCTACGTGTCATTTTTTTAGATTTTTGAATTCTTTTTGCTTTTTTCTGATTGGCTGGCTTTTTTCTAAATCCTAAAAACCCTCTAATCCAATTTTTTAAAAATCAGGATTTATTCTTTTTTTAATTGCTTTTAAATGTCCTCAAATCATGTATTTTATCCAATGGTTGATCCAATTTTTTAAAATTGGTTACACACAAATTTAAATTTAACAATTTTTTAAAATCATGATTTTTATCCGATAGTATCCAAGTGATGAATATATGTTATTCAAATTTAAATTTAACAATTTTTTAAAAATCAGGATTTATTCTTTTTTTAATTGCTTTTAAATGTCCTCAAATCATGTATTTTATCCAATGGTTGATCCAATTTTTTAAAATTGGTTACACACAAATTAAAATTTAACAATTTTTTAAAAATCAGGATTTATTCTTTTTTTAATTGCTTTTAAATGTCCTCAAATCATGAATTTTATCCAATTTTTTAAAATTAGTTACACACAAATTTAAATGATTTATTCTTTTTTTAATTGCTTTTAAATGTCCTCAAATCATGTATTTTATCCAATGGTTGATGTTATTCAAATTAATTATATGTTAGAATCATAATATGCCACATCCGATTAATAGATTAAATTTGTTAACGTGATTTTTTACAAGATTTGAATTGCTTTTAAATATCCTCAAATCATGATTTTTATCCGATAGTATCCAAGTGATGAATATATGTTATTCAAATTTCAGTTTAGGCTAAAAATCAGGAGTTATTCTTTTTTAATTGATTTTAAATGTCCTCAAATCATGTATTTTATCCAATGGTTGTTAAGTGATGAATATATGTTATTCAAATTTCAGTTTAGGCTAAAAAACAGGAGTTATTCTTTTTTGAATTGCTTTTAAATGTCCTCAAATCATGATTTTATCCGATGGTTGATGTTATTCAAATTAATTATATGTTAGAATCATTATATGCCACATCCGATTAACAGATTAACTTTCCTTTTCAGTGTATTTTGATTTGATTAATGAAAAATTAAATCCAACGTTTTATCATCATATATATATTAAAAGGAAGTATGATTGGACACGTGTCGTCGTGAGCAATTTGGCCTATGTGTCATTTTTTTAGAATTTTGAATTCTTTTTCCCTTTTTTCTGATTGGCTGGCTTTTTCGAATAATCATATATATATTAAAAGGGAAGTATGATTGGACACGTGTCGTCGTGTGAGGAATTTGACCTATGTGTCATTTTTTTTAGAATTTAGAATTTTGTTTCCCTTTTTTCTGATTGGCTGACTTTTTCGAATAATTATATCCCCTATACTCCTACATGTCACTCAACGAGAGTGTCCAGGTAGGATTCTAATGAGTTGTCATCATCAGGTTAATTTAGAATATGCTCGGAATATTCATTTTCGTTTTAATGCACGTAATTATGGTAACAAAAATATTTTGTTAAAATCTCTTCAATTTCCAAATTTTGTTCAAATAAAACTGAATATATCAAATTTAAGTTACTTAAAATTACTCAAAATATAACTTCATCCCGCACAAGGTCCGGGTAAATACCTAGTTGTTATATTATTTTAAAAACTCAATATGTTGTTTTTTGAGAAAACAGAAGAAAAAGTTACTTTATGGATATCATTGGTTTGTAAAAATAGGAAAACCAATAATAAAATAGTTTTTTGTGTGAAATATAGTCTAAATTTTTAAAAATGTATAATCTGAGTTTCAAATAGATTACAAATTACTATAAGAGATTAAATTTATTAAATAAATTAAAATATTAGTGGAAATAAGCTGGTAAATTAATTAAATAAAACTAAATGGATAATCAAGTAAATGGGTAGATGGATAAATAAGGTAAGTGGGTTTAAATGGATAAATGGGTTAAACGGCGTAAATGGATAACAGGCATTAAGGATAATCAGGTATAATGGATAATCGGATGCAAACGGATCTAAATGGATAAATGGGTTAACGGATAAACTGTTATAAACAGATAAACCATTTATATCTTATAGGGATGCACATCCGAGTCGACCCGGACCGATCCGACCCGGATTGATCCGGTCCGGATTGACCCGATGACCCGGATTTTATTCAATGAGTGACCCGAGGACCGACCCGACCCGTGAAATTCCGGTCCGGTCCCGATCCGGTCCGGGTCGACCCGGATCATTTTAGTGTAATTTTAAAATAAAAATTCCGGTCCCGGTCCGGGTCATGACCCGGAAATTTCTAAAATTCATGACCCGAAGACCGACCCGACCCGAAATATTCCGGTCCGGTCTTGACCCGAAATATTCCGGACCATTTTTGTGCATCCCTAATATCTTATTCGTTTAATACCCGCCCATTTACCCATTTAACTAAATGGATAAAACGGATAGAATAATCACTAGCCCTCTACTCATTTAAGACTTCCCTGATACCTACCCTATCCATCCATTTTGACACATCTAGCTTGTGGCAGTGGCTTCACTGACCTCCACATCAAGCCGACATGTATATATGATATTCATAACTCACAGTCGGCATATATACTGTTTAGGAGTCAGTGTTCACGACGTAGGATCTTGGAGGATATTTAAGTTTTTTAAGATACGAAGAAATCATCTTGATTGTAGTTTTCATTATTAACAATTGAAATTATATTAATTTCAAATTAAAATAAGTGAATAAATTAGAAAAATATATAGACGGTTGAAAATGACAATTATGTTTGGTTAAATTGTGTTCACGTCTCACAAAACTTTCTCACTGTCATAAAATTTTGGGATAATTCCAAATGACCATCTTTATAATATGTCATTTTCCACAAAACCACATGTCTATTGTAATATTACATTTGACCACCCATATAACGTTTGACGTTCCCAAATAACCACTTATCACTGTTTCACAAGAATTGAACTCAAGCCCACCATTGTAAAGGCTAGATCCATTGCCAACAGACCCTTCAATTTAGCTTACTCTTTTATAACAACTATGTACATAATTATGTTTTTTTCGAGATTAGGGGGCAAGGGACCCTGCAATCCCCCCTTGGATCCGCCACTGACCTCTAGAATAAATGAGTGTCCACTTCACCACCTTTATAATCACTTCATTTTCTGCTTAACCACCCCTCCGTTAACTGAGGTGGTTCTTTGGCAACGTTAGTAATTATAAAGGTGATCGAATGTACTATTATAAAGGTGGTTTCGTGAAAAATGGCATATTGTAACGGTGGTCATCTGGAATTAACCTTAAAATTTTCAACGACAAAACATTCAAATTTAATAACTGTATAAAACTGAATGCTCGACATATACACTAAGCCATGGTTTTATACCTCGAAATTCATGAACTTTGTTCTAAACTCTCTAGTTGTGCCAATCCGGCCAACACGGTCACTCACTATCAATTCAATTCCTTGTTTGAACCTCTAAAGACACAGTATTTTCCCACGTGGTTTTAGATTGAGATGTCTCCAGCTGCCCAACTCGGCCACTTGATCACTTGGACATCTGATTATGATCCAAGCCTTGAAATTATGCATTAATTTTTAATAAATACGCTTTTTGTAATTTAATTTAGATATATTAATAAAGGTTTTTTTGACTTGGAATATGTTATTTTTCTTTTCCTAATCAATGCATTTTTAATAAAAATTGAACAGGTTTATCTTGCAAACTTCTTCAATTCTTGATTTGTTTTAGTTTCGGACTTGAACAGTTAAGCAATAATTCGTATTACTTTGTCATGTGTTCTTTGCAAAGTATTTCTGAATCAGTTAATAATTTACTAAAATCTTAAAAATTATTTATTTATTTTTATAACTCAATAAGGGTATGATTTATATTTTTAAGGAAAATATGTTGTTTTGTATAATTAAATATGCCTTGAATTGCATTTATGCATATTAAATGTCCATTTGTAAGGAAAGCTTTATACTAATATTTTAAAAAATGTCAATATTATTTTCATTTGTTATTCAGTAAGGAAATTCTTAGTTGTAAAATTTAATTAATATTTGTTCCACCAAAATCCACATTCCCAGATAACATTCCTATTTTATCACACCCACCAATGTATCAAATCCCCAGACCTGCCTTTATAAGTAAATTCTTGTACAGACCATTCCCCAGAACCTACACGAATTTCGAGAACTCTGTTGTGCTTTTTGCCAGACAATTAACATCTTCCAATCTGATGCTGTTTTATTGAGAGACATTTTGTGCCAAGTATTATCACAGGTTGTTGCATGTCTTGTCCTTTGATTTATTTATTTTAGGGAAGTTTGGTAATTAGGTTACACTGATCCCTCTTTGCCGCACCAGATTTCAGTTCTTTGCAGTAACATGATTTTGTCATCATTCTTCAGTTTTTGGTTGATTTATTGTGTTCTTATTTTTATCACTTGGGTGTCTCTGACATCGACTAAACGTTCTGTGATTTTTCAGGGAATTTTGCTAGAGTCTTAGATTCTTGATACCTACATAAGTCTCTCAAAATGTCGAATATTGAGAGTGAAATGTTGCATGGTAGCAACATGAATGAAAGTTATTGGTTTAGTCCAAAAACCGGGATTTACAGCAGCTTGCACCCAACAGTGCAGCTCCCAACTCAGCCGGATGTTGACGTTGTAACATTCATGTTTTCACAGAAACATGCTGGAGAGACGGCTTTTATCGATTCAGAAACTGGGTATTCCATTTCTTATGCAGAACTCTTTCCTTTGGTCAAATCCATCGCCTTAGGACTGATCGAAATGGGTGTGAAGAAAGGTGATGTTGTGTTGCTTTTACTTCCAAATTCAGTTATGTTCCCAATCTTGTTTTTGAGTGTTTTGTATGCTGGTGTGGTGTCACTGCTATGAGTCCTTTAAGTACCGATTTTGAAATTAGGAAACAAGTTTCTCATGCCAATGTTAAAACCGGGTTTACTGAGGCTAAACATGTTGAGAAGTTGAAGAGGATGGGTGTATCTGTAATCCCAGTACCTCAAACTTTCAGCTCAAATCAGGACATGTTAGATTACTGTCAGCTACTCAAGCCTAGAGGCGTTGATATTACGTCAGTTGTCCGGCCAGTATTGTACCAAGACGATACAGCAGCGATCCTATACTCTTCAGGAACTACTGGTGCTAGCAAAGGAGTACTATTAAGTCACAGAAATCTCATAGCAACTGCAGATTTATTCGTTCGATTTGAAGCTTTTCAGTATAATGACTTACCTTCTAACAATGTTTACTTGGCCGCTCTGCCAATGTTTCATGTGTATGGCCTTTCATTGTTTGTCATCGGTCTGCTGTCTCTGGGGTCTACAATTGTAGTGATGAGCAAGTTTGATAAATTGAGGCTCTAGAGTCATTGATGGTATAAAGTCACACACTTCCACGTTGTTCCGCCGATTCTTGCAGCTCTTGCGGCAAAAGCCAAGGTCGGGTATGCAAATAAATTGAGTAGTCTGAAGCAAGTTTCAGTTGGGGCAAGTAATACTCCTAAAAAAGTGATCAATGACTTTCTTCAAGCTCTTCCGAATACGGATTTCATACAGGTATACTGGCTTCCTTCATCAAGAAGTCTAAAGACTCATTTTACTATAAATATTTTGAGATATTTACTGAGATTCTTCGAGTTGTTGATTTGATTTGCAGGGTTATGGTATGACTGAATCCAGTGCAGTGGGTACGAGAGGCTTCAACACTAGAAATTTCCGCAAGTACTTTTCTGTAGGACTGCTTGCGCCAAATATGCAAGCCAAGGTAGTGGACTGGAATAATGGAACTTCACTATCCCCCGGATTGACCGGTGAGCTCTGGTTGAGAGGGCCTGGTATCATGAAAGGTATGATTATGACTTTCACCATAATTTCACAATTGCCTAATGTGTTTGCTGTTTCGTCAGATAAAAATATTTCCATGGAAGAAATTTCTCATAGAAATATCTGATTTGTTTATCAGGGTACTTAAATGACAATGTAGCAACAAAGGAAGCTATTGATAGTGATGGTTGGCTCCGGACCGGAGACATTGTGTTTTTCGACACAGATGGATATTTATTCATAGTTGATCGTCTGAAAGAGATGATAAAATACAAAGGCTTTCAGGTAAGCTTACTTTAAATTAACCACATGGATAAATCTTTGCTAGATTCAACTTGCACCCTTCATATTTGCTTAAGTCGAAATGTGGCTGCTGAATGCAGATTGCACCTGGTGATCTGGAGGATGTGTTGATATCCCATCCTGAAATTGTTGATGTTGCAGTTACTGGGTAAGTCTCATGTTGAAGCTTTATGCTCATTTTAGTCCATTTCACATATTCTCTAAATAAATGATTGCAGTGCAAAAGACGAAATGGCTGGAGAAATACCTGTTGCATTTATCGTCCGAGCTCAGGGAAGCTCGCTATCTCAAGCAGCAGTAATGGAATACATGGCTGAAAAGGTTTATATTATTTCCCATGCCAAAATCTACTTTTAGCTTACACTACCTTCCATTTGATGGCATTGGACTTTCACTTTCGCGATTTTTGACGTATACTGTTTGTCGCCGTAGGTTGCACCGCACAAGAAAGTTAGGCTGGTTATATTCACAGATTCGATTCCAAGGTCACCAGCTGGAAAAATTCTCCGTAGAACACTCAAGAGCGCTTTGATTTCAAAACTTTGATTCAGGCATTACAGTTACAAGGAAGCCATATATTATGAAGTTTTCTCTAAAATAATGTCTGATGGCATTCGGTCACAGAAGTATTGTTTTAAGTAATTAGTTGCTAGGGATAAATAATAAGATTCACTATCAATACTTCTGCTTGGGACATATAAACTGCTAAACATAAGTTGCTAGAGATACTGTTTTTTCTAACTCTGATTCAAAAATGTAGGACATAATCCTTTTGTGATGCTAAACTCATCACATTTTGAGCCTCTTTTGTCCATTTTAATATGCTGGATATTTATTTTCACTGGAACATTAGTTCTGCATTACAAAATCATTCAAAACATTCAGTTCAGCGCACATTCAACATTATCATAAATATACTAAATTCCTAGAAAATATTGTCAGATTCAGACTAAAAAATTGACAATTTTCAGACTCGTCAAGTCGAGCTCTTGTTTTTCACCGATGACTGAAATATGTACGAGGGGAGCGCAATTTCTTTGCGACCTTCCTTCATATTTTAACTGCATTTGTTCATTTTGATATTTTACAAAAAAGGCAATTTGAAAAGGTGAGATTTGTTCGGTCGATGCCTAGGACGCAGAGATCGCAGCAAATCACTCTGGGTCGCAAATGAACTCATTCCTGTATGAGGTTGATACAACTCATGAATTTCTAGTATGAAAATATCAATACTAAGAGCCTCTCCACTAGATTTCAACATATGATTTAGGATATGCATAATAAATTATTCAAACTGAAATTACTGAAACAGATCATTTGAAAGAAAGAATACAAAGAATTATATTGGACAACTAATGTAGATAGGTAAAGGAAGCTCTGCACTACTCAATTTGCTGCGAAAAAATGGATCACATTGATAAAAGACGGACAAAGTGATTTTAAAGTTGCCAGGGACAAGGTTTTTGGCCATGGATCGATGTCGATGCGTTGAATAATATGATTCTTTTGGATCCCCACAGGCATGTCCCAACGAGTGTAACGGTCCATGGATTTTATGTAAATAGATTCCAAAAATGAGCAATTATTTATCAGCGAGAACAATAATGTTGAGCAAACAGGAGACCACGAGACGAAACAAACCTCTTTCAAGCGTGTAAGGGACTTCATAAGTATGCCCAGTTCCATATCTTGATCATCCGATCCAGGCCATGGAAGGTGTAAATCTAGTTTGGTCAGCCTTGGGAATGCCCTAAGAATGGCAGAAAGTCCATTCATAGTATAACTAGGGTGTTGAACTGGAACCAGCTTCAACTCCAATCTAGTCAAAGGGGCCTGAATACCTGCAATCACAAGTAGATAATCATCCTTAAGCAGAACTCCTTCGATCGATAAATGGCTCAAATTTCCACAAACTGGCTTTGTATTCGCTAGTGTCGATAAATGAAGTAACTGATCCCGTGAGAACAAATATGTTGGCAGGTCTAAAAACTTCAAGTTTTTCGCTTTCTGCATGAAGTCAAAAACTCCTCGAAAACTTATCCCAAGACAACTTTTGAAACTTATATACTCCAGATTAACACAATAACTTGCAAGTGCGTCAAGAGAACGAGCCGTCACAGTCAAGATATAATTCAGTTTGACCTTGCGCAAACTCCTACAATTCATGGCCACCATCTTGATCCCTACGTCATTCCAACTAGAACCACCCAAACAACTCAAATCCAACACTTCAAGGGAGTGAAATAAAATAACGAACTCAGCAACCCCCAAACTCCCAATGCACGATTCAAACTTCAATCCTTTGATCCCTCCAAGCCTCCCTGAAAACCTACGGACATGTAATGACTTAATAAACTTAGGGATTTTTTCAAACTCCAAACATTCAATTTTGACTCCAGATCAGCGATCAAGGTTAGGGCAGCCTCGAATATCTTGGAGCCGATGACGATTCGACCTGCATAAGAAAACCTGAGGAAGAGTTTCGTAAACTCGGAATGTGATGGGAGTCGGTTGAAGAAGTAGAGTTTGTGGACGAATCGGTCGATGAGGGATCGGAATGACTTGGAGACGAGTGAGAGGGATAGACGTTCGGTGTGGTCGAATTGGGAGAGAATCAGAATCAATACGTCCGGCGACAGATCGAGGAGGGTAGTATTGGACTTTGTTCGGCTTCGTTTTTCCGACATTGTTGCAGCCGAGTCTCCCAAACCCTAGAGGCAGGTGGTCAAAGGAGGCGCGGTTCAATTTACTTGATGGAGTATATAATGATATTTTGCAACAATTCAAAACTAGGTAGTTTTAATAATTTCGATAAATAATTCATGCAAAAATACGTAACATTATATTAAATAGGTTGAAGTGAAAGATTTTAAGAGGACATACATCTTTTAGTAAGACGAAAGGACATCATATCAGCTGTTGATTTTTATCAATTCAACGGTTGATATTTGTAACTGTCAATCACCAACCGTTCGTGTTTTTTGCAAATCTAACAACCTAATTAATTAAAAATAACTTTAATCTCAACCGTCGAATTAATCAAATCAACGGTCAAACGTCCTTATGTCTAACAAAATTTGCTTGTCTCTTTAAAACCCAACTCATAGGTTGAAAATAAGGTAGTTTTATTTGTTGTGCTGCACCTAATACGGATCCAGTTTATAATTTAATATATTTTGAAGAATCCTGGCGAAGAGTTTGTTACAGTAGTTTAACTTTTAAGCAAATTATATTAGTCTGAAATGGCAATGCGATTTCGAAATTACTTGGACTCCAAGTTTCTTGTGTACTACAAACATAACATCAGTGAACAGAAAGAAAAGATGAAACCATTAACTGGTTGAGCACTTCACCATTCTGAAGCAAGGGATTGTAGCATATTACTGCTACTGCGCCGGCAATATTTATCTTCAATGGTGCGTAGTTCATTAATGTCAATTAGGACTTTAGATTCAGCACAATATTAGACTTAAGGTTGATTTAATTTAAAATCATGCATTTCCTAGTTTGTTACCAATGCCAACTTTGTTGTTCCAGGGGTTATAGCCTATCGGCAGCTGCACCGGTACCTCCAAATTACAGAGGGTGCATTTGCCATAAGAAACAGGTCAAGATTCCAAAGCAGTCAACACAGTGGGAGGGATGGAATTAAGGATGGTGAAGAAGATGAAGTAAAAAAGGCAACCTCTCGTTCCCAATTCCTCTTCCCACTCCTCACCCTTACACATCCCATCCTCAATCACCCACCATCCGCATGCCACGTGACTGACAATTATCTCAGCATCAACTGGTAAACAACCACCAAGCTCCATTCCCTTCACTTATCACAAACACACAATATCTCATCCCACCATTTCCTTCATTTTTTTCTACAAAGTTTCAATCTTTCTTCACCCAAATGACTTCAATGCCCAAATTCATTTGACCCTTGTCTCCATTTTGAGCTACTAAAAAAGGGTAGTCTTGGAAATTTGAGAATAATCCTTTTAATTAACCACTTATGAAACAATCTCTCTTCTACTCAACCCACTTTTGTAGGTCAAGAAAAGGTAGGAGAATGACAACAATCTCTACATCACATTCTCTTAACTCAACATGCTCAATCTTCAACCCAATCAAAGCCCACTTGGCGTTCAGCCAAAGACAAGTGATATACAAGGCAAGAGTGTCAACAACACTTAGGCCATCATATGTGATCACTTGCTCAGGTGGTGACACTATTGTAATAGGCTTAGCAGCTGATTCAGGATGTGGGAAGAGCACATTTATGAGGAGATTAACAAGTGTGTTTGGAGGAGCAGCTGAGCCACCAAGAGGGGTAACCCTGACTCCAAACACACTCATAAGTGACACTACAACTGTGATATGTTTGGATGACTATCACTCATTGGATAGGACTGGAAGAAAGAGAAGGGTGTGACTGCACTTGACCCAAGAGCTAATGACTTTGACCTCATGTATGAGCAAGTTAAGGCACTTAAGAATGGCATAGCTGTACTTTGGCGGCACGGGGACTGAACCTCTAACCTCTTTCTAAAAGGGTTTTCCGTACGAGTTTCAGATCTGGGCTGGGGAGGACGGCCTCCTCGGAGGTGGCTGTTCCTCCTCCGCCCCCGTTTCCTTTTCTACTTCCGTTTGCTTTCCTTTCGTTTCCCTTTTCTGTTATGTCTTTCCCTTTCAATAATGGAGCTTCTATGCCCTAACTTTCCTCTAGCCGTGTGCTAGCTTTTCCTCAAGCCATGTGCTTGTTTTCTGACCCCGTTTCGGGGATTGTCATGTGGTGGTTCGAGGGCGGTCTGCCGTGGATCTGTTTGCTCGGTCACAGGTTGGATGTCGCCTTTTGCGGGGAGGAAGGGCTTGGTCGTCAATCCAAGCCTCCGCGCTATTTTCGGCCTGGTGGCGGACGAGCTTTCGGATGGGACTGCGGAGATGAGCGTCGGTCGGATCTGAGCGCCGGACGGAGACGGGAGGGTGGACTGGGGTCGGGGACGGCTGGATCTACGGAGTGCGAGAGCTGGGGCTCGGGGCTGTGGCGTCTGAGACTTCGCGGATGGATTCGGTTGGTTGACGGCTCGGTTGGTCAACAACTGGGTTGGTCGACGGCAGCCGATCTGGCGATGCGGCTGATGCAGATGCGGCCGAAGCGGATGGCGGCCGATCTGATGCGGATGTCTAGAGATGCGGCTGATGCGGATGGTGGCCGGTCTGGCAACGCGGCTGATGCCGATGGCGGCGAGGTTGCTCTCTGCTGTGCGACGGTTTGGGGGCTACGAAGGTGGCTCGCGGCTGGAGCTGCGGATGGAGGAGGCGGCTCGCGGAGGCGCTAGGTTTGGTGTGTTGATTGTGGCTGGGCTTGTTGCTTGGGCCTGTTGGGCCAGCCCTTTGCTCTTGGCTTTCCTGCCTTTCCTGGTTTTTGTTTGCCCTCTTGGTCTGCTGTTTGGGCCGCTGAGTGGTTTTCACAAGTCCGAACGGTGGTTGGACTTTGGTGAGTTCGTTTGGGATGGCGCCGATCATGACCTGCTCTTCAACTGTCTTTAATGAGACTTTCTCGATATAGATTTGTCTTTGAATTTATCCCTTCGATTATGCTTCATTTGCATGTATTGTAATATCTTTTCCTTATGAATGAAACATCTCACCTTGAATCAAAAAAAAAGAATGGCATAGCTGTTAAGAAGCCTATTTACAATCACATGTTACTGGCTTGTTGGATGCTCCTGAGCTCATCAAGCCTCCTAAGATCCTTGTATTGATGGACTCCACCCCATGTTTGTTCCCCTTCTTCATCCTCTAGTTAACTGTTTCACATTTGCTGGTACTCTCAATATTTCATTGGTTTCTTGTATATCCCACATGATCTACACCTCATCCAGCATCACCAATTGGAGGTTTCAAGTGTGTAGTTGGGCCTTAAAGGGTTACATATGGGCCTGAAAAGGACAAACCAACCTAAGTGAAACTAGGCATTGACATTCGGCCCGGCCCAGTCCGGCCCGGGCCCATAAATCATAGTCCGAGCCCGGCCCAGCCCTAATATTTGCGGCCCATCACTAAAATTCGGGCCGGGCTGGGCTGAGCTTGATAAAAATTGTGAAGCCCGAGCCCAGCCCACAAGCCCATACTAATTATAATTTAATTAAAAAAATTGATATTTGTAATTAAAATTTTATTTTTAAATAGTTTAAAAATAATAAAAATGCATGAAAATTTATTTAAAATAATATTTGATATGTCTAATAATTTTTATCTATGTATTAGATAATATATAATAAAGAAATGAAAAAAATATGATGAAAAGTAAAGCGTATAGTCTAAAATAATTAGATATAATTGAAAAATACCTTATTTAGATTAGAAAAAAATGCTCTAAGTATCAAAAATGTTGAAATATATCCGAATTTTCGTCGGGCTTCGGATGGGCTTCGATGGGCCGGGCCGGTGGGCCGGGCCTAGGGTCTAAAATCGAAGCCCCAAGCCCATCCGATGCTTTATAGGGCTGGGCTTTTATGGGCTTTCGATGGACTTTTTTCGGGCCGGGCTTTGATGGGCTTCGGGCCGGCCCTAGGCTTTTTTCGGCCTAGGGCCAAATGTCAATGCCTAAGTGAAACTCATGTGCTAAGAGGGGCTTTTGGTCAATTGGATATCTGATGAAATGCGCAGGTATGACAAGAGAGTAAGAGATCTTTTGGATTTCAGCATCTACTTGGACATCACCAATGATGTCAAGTTTGCATGGAAGATTTAGGTAATGTCAAATGAAACATACTATGAATTGATGTCCTGTGACTTTAAAATTTGAGTTTTGTCCGGAGTACTTTCTTTTTTTTAATTGGAAGATTAAGATATAAGACGTTAAACGAGAGAAGAACATGTCAAAACAACTTATATTAAAGCCAATAAAAATGATTGAGAACGATCATTTGACGGGTTGTGCAGAGGGACATGGCCGAAAGAGGACACAGCTTGGAAAGCATCAAAGCCAGTATTGAAGCGAGAAAACCCGACTTTGATGCCTTCATTGGTAAGCTACTGAATAAACATAACCTTTTCAAACTTCCTACATTGTCTATTCTTTGATCCATCCTTGTACTTACATTCAGACCCACAAAAGCAGTATGCCGACACCGTGATCGAATTTTACCCACAGAACTCATCCCTGGTGACAATGAAGGAAAGGTATTGAGAATGAGAGTGAGGTTTGATCATAAAGGAAGGTGTACAGTACTTCCAGTGTACTTGTTTGATGAAGGCTCCACTATTTCATGGATCCCTTGCGGAAGAAAGCTCTCTTGCTCCATTATCGCCTACGGCCCTGACGCCTACTTCGGAAATGGATATCATTCAAACTTTGATCAAATGCAATTCATTCGAACTACACTAAATATATTCACAATATTATGATAGAGTATGCTATTGGTGCTAGGTTTCGATTTTGGAAATGGATGGACAGTTTGACAGACTAGATGAGCTGATCTATGTAGAAAGTCATTTAAGCAACATTTCGACAAAATTCTACGGAGATGTGACACAACAAATGCTGAAACACTCGGACTTTCCAGGGAGCAATAATGGGACAGGGCTGTTCCAGACCATTGTTGGGTTGAAAATTAGGGACTCGTTTGAACAGATCATGCAAGCAAAGCTGCAGGGACATTGCAAGCGGCAAAGGCAAGCTTAGACAAATCGAAAGACGTGCGGTGTTACATAATTATACAAGCGCATTGAGATTCGTCACCCTTGTTGAAACTCATTTTATACAGTTTTACGTGTATGTGATTAATTTTGTTGTTAAGATAAATATGCAAAGCAACACTCATATAAATAAATATATTTATTTCTGGAAATAGGATTACACATTGATTGAAATTAAATACAAAATTTATTTAAAAACAGTTAGTGAATCAAATAAATAGTATGTCTAGACGATAAATAATGATGTTGTTTCTCTAACATAAGCGGTTATTGAGTGTATAATTATTCAGATAATTCATACATACGAATCATATATCCGCTCATATGATCAATTCCAATTACAATGATTCGAACAAGCCCCACGTTCGAGGACAAAACAGGAAAGAAAAAGCCTCCTCGTAGAAGGCGGAGCAAGGAAAAGCTCTCCCACAAGGGATGAACGCTTCTCACAAAATTGTGAAAAATGGTCCGTCTAAGACGACTTGAACTCGAACGCTCTTGATTGTTAGACTAAGACCACCACTTCTTCCGTAAGACCACTCAATTTGTATATACACTTATCGTCCACCAAACCTCATTCCACATATAGTAAAAACTTATATAGGGCTTTTAAATCAATGTCATGTTTTACAAAGGATTGAACTCAAGACCTCCACTAAATCCATCCTATCAGCCACCACTTGGCTATCCTTTTAAGACTTCAAATGACATTGTTGCCCATATTTAACAATTATTTAGATCTGATGATGCAGGGTGATCGGTCGATATTTCGATCGATTATTTGCTTCATATCTTATGAATTTTGTTTCGTTGCCGAATTATTATTGTTATTTGATCCATTTATTTGTGATGAAGAGTTAATTTATCAAGATATATGATATGATGCATTATGAAGGAAAAATGGTTCAAATGAGTGAAGAATTCATCTGAATTGCAATCTGGACAACTTGACCTCCGTGCCTTCTACAGCTTGTACAGAACTCATATGAAATCCAAATGAAACAAGCTATATACTATTGGAAAGCAGATTCAATAATCTACTACTCTCTAGTTTACATTGAAGTCAAATTCCAAGATTTAGAGGGTCAAAAGTGCATTCAAAGATAAAACAGAAGCCACCTCGGTACGGTACAAGGGAACCGAGGGTACCGAGCAATCCAATTTCTGCTGAAGCTACTGACCAAAATATGCTCGGTATAGTCTTGGGGTACCGACTGTACCGACCTCTTTTTAACCTACACTATCAGAATCACATTTTTCGGGTTTTTAGAAGGGAGGTGGATTGTACGGAGAAAGAGGAGACAAAACCAAAGAGAAAGAGACATTCTCCATGCGTGTAAAAGATCCAAAGGTGTATTAGATTTGATTTTCTTAAGTTTTAACATTGTGTAATTATATTTTAATTTCAATATATCATCGATGGATTTCTTTACAATGGATTGTGAGTGTTTCTTGTTTCAAATTCTAATGGACCTTGTTTGGTGTATTCAAATACTTGTGTCGGTTTAAATGAGAGATGGAATGATTTGTTTGATGATTTGTGTTATTACTCATATTTTAATTGCGATGCATACTACGTGTTTGATAAAATGCTTGTATGAACATAACTTGCTCTAGGTTTCATATCGGAAGATAGGGATTTAGAGTAATCATTGAGTAAGGCTATCTAATTGTTTAGTGACTACGGAAGTAGCATTAGAGATTAGAAGAGTAGGCTTTTGATTTATCCGAGCTTTCACATTAATCACCATAACGGAAGTTCGTGATTAATGTGATTGCATCGAGCAACTCAACAAATCGGAAGAGTGAGACTTGAATCTATGAAATCAATATTCAAACTTGGCGAAATTTTGTTTTGAGTTGCGATTTAATAGTCGACTCCGAATCATTAGACATTTCATCATATTACTCTTATGATCATTGTTTTGATGCATTAGACTAGGAAAGTTTGACTTTGAAATCTTCTTTATTGATTGTATCTACTTTGAATACTCGTATTATTTATCATCCACAAAACAAAACAAAAATATTGAATCGAGTTAGCTAGACTAAAGTTAAACCTTATATAGTGCACAAGTTTAAGTTTGCTCCTTGGATGATCCGAATACTTCGGTTTATAAATTATTTTTGAATTGCATTTGGAATCTTTTAGTCATTGACTTTGAGGTACAAAAATACGCAACGTCACAGGGTGATGTAGCAAATTAAAAAATTACCTTATTTTTAGAACTCAGCTAATACAACGAGTTGATATTACGTAGTTTCAACTCGTTGTCAGTAAAACTACATCTAATTTTATAATTAACTTGTTATGAATAAAACGACGGAGTTTTAAATCATAATAATGAAAACAATGTCAATTTATATTTTGGGTGCAAGAAGTTGTATGATGTAGGGATGCACAACCGGTCCGGACCGGACCGGACCGGATAATTACGGTCCGGTCCGGACCGGTGGACCGTAAATTTTTGAAAATGAGGACCGTAGACCGGACCGGACCGTTACGGACCGGTCCAATTACGGTCCGGTCCGGTTTTGGAACGTAAACCCGTAATTATTATTTTTATTTAATTTTAAATTAAAAAAATTAATTAAAAAATCAAAATAATATATATTTTTAACATTATATACATTTTATTAAATATTCTAAATGTATTCAGGAACATTTAGGTCTTTTTTTAATTTTTTTATTGATATTTTTTATTTTATATGATATATTTTTAATATTTTAATATTTTATATTTATTTAATTTATATTACGGTCCGGACCGGACCGTAAATCTCTTGGACCGGACCGTAACCCGTAAATGTAAAATTTTATGGACCGTAGACCGGACCGTATTTGGACCGGGACCGGACCGGACCGTAAATTTACGGTCGGTCCGGTCCGAGTTTACGGTCCGGTCCAATTTTGTGCATCCCTATTATGATGTACAGGATCTAGTTCCTCGTTATAACACATAAAACAATGTAAGTTTATTAAAAATTCAAATTTAAAATTAATGCATAATTTGATTCTAGAAAAAGTTCAAGTGAGATAAAATGATTTATGTAAGACGTTAGACAACATCATGACCGTTGATCTACATCAATCCGACGGTTAATATTAGTAACCACCTAACTCAACCGCTCCTGCAATTTGTATATAAAATCTTAAATTTAATTAATTTTTAATTTAATCAAAAAAATTAAGATAATCTCTTACCGTTTTAAATAAACTCTGAATGTAAATAAATAGTTTATTTTATACAAAATAAACTAATTAGTTTTGAATTCGTGACAAGTTGGTGTATGATGCATGAAATCTCATTTCAACTAACAAACCAGTTACGCTATCGAAAAAAACTAACAAACCATTTAGGTTATCTCAAAACGGCATTATATATTGCCGTATACTCTCCATACGAAATGAACCACAGACCAGACCGCCGCAGAGCAATCCTCCCACGCCCACTTGAAACCCGAAATAAAAGAGACGCATTTATTCCAACACAAATTTAAAGGTCGGAACTTTCGAACATTTCGATGCGGTTTGGTTGAATCCCCAATTCGGTGGATTGAATTTCGTTGGTGGGTGTTTTTCGCACTTCGCTTGTTGTTCATATGGCTGCTTCTCTGTCTCTTTCCCCTGCTTCTTCTTCATCAACTGCCGCCGCCGCTTTCTCATCAAAGTGGTCGCTTTCAAGGTCTGGCGTTGCTGCTGTGGCCCACTTTGATACTCGTTCTCGGATTCAACCCTCAAATGGCGTTGTAAGCTTCCCTTTCTGTTTCATACATTTTATTTAGTTATTATGGTTTAAGGTTTCAACAACCATGTGATGTTGTTAAAGCTGTTGTTTGTGTTTGTTTATATATTGGATTTGAATGGATTTTTCAGAAATGTGATTATAATGGGTCTTTGAATATCCCAAATGGGAAGTCACCAACTATCCCAATATTAATGGCTACACTCTGCCGAGCTTCATGGACTCGAAGAGATTGGAGAGAAATGGGAGTGGTAGTGCTACTAGGTTGAGACTCTTCTCGGGCACTGCAAATCCAGCACTTGCTCAGGTATGAGTTTTTGTCAGGTTTATTATTTGTGTCACCTGTTTATTGCGAGTACAGAATTCTCTTCTGATTGATTCATTGATTGAGTTTCATGCACCGGTTGTTAGTGTTGTTTATTCACTTGTTTTCTTCTCAAGTTCAAGTCATTGTCCGTAGTAATTCTTTGGGTTTCTAAATTATCATGGATAAGAGTATCTGTAAGGCTCTTTTTTCAGAGTGCTAGGCTTCAGAATTAAATTATGTTTATTATTATAATTATTTTTTTTACAATAGGAAATTGCATCATATATGGGTCTGGAGCTTGGGAAGATCAAGATAAAGAGATTTGCTGATGGTGAAATATATGTTCAGCTACAAGAGAGTGTTAGAGGATGCGATGTATTCTTGGTGCAGCCCACCAGCCCTCCGGCGAATGAGAATTTAATGGAACTCTTAGTTATGATAGATGCATGCAGAAGAGCCTCAGCTAAAACCATCACAGCCGTAATTCCATATTTTGGGTATGCCAGGGCTGACAGAAAGGTTAAATTTTTAATTTTTATTGGACAATTACCGTCTTCCAAGTAGTCATGAACGGTGTGATATACACTTTTAACTGATGCATTGCTTCTGTGTATCTCAGACTCAAGGGCGTGAGTCCATTGCTGCTAAGCTTGTTGCAAACCTGATCACCGAAGCAGGTGCAAATCGTGTTCTTGCTTGTGATCTGCACTCTGGACAGTCAATGGGGTACTTTGATATTCCTGTGGACCATGTGTACTGTCAGGTTATCTATCAACTTCATCGATATATCTCCTACCCACAAATTTGGAACTATATCGTTCTTGATATTATCCTTTCTCCTATCTAGCCTGTGATACTTGACTATCTTGCAAGCAAAACAGTTGCTTCGAATGATCTGGTGGTAGTATCCCCTGATGTTGGAGGTGTTGCAAGAGCCCGAGCCTTTGCAAAAAAATTGTCTGATGCACCACTAGCTATCGTTGATAAAAGGCGTCAGGGCCACAATGTTGCGGAGGTAAATTCCTCATGTCTAGTTATTAGCGAATAGCGAATCATGCGTATATCATTTTAGAGGAAGTTGTGTTTCTTGTGACATTAGAGAACTTCATCATAATCTCATATGTTTCAGTATCTATTGATGTTATAATGATAGTGCCTATTTAACATTGTAAGATACATTGCAGGTGATGAACCTGATTGGTGATGTAAAAGGCAAAGTTGCAGTAATGTTGGATGACATGATTGACACAGCTGGTAAGATTTAAATCTGGAAACTAACTAATTTTTTTCTTTAAAAATGTTGCAGAATTTCTCTCTTTTTAAATCGGATTCCCCATTGAAGGCTGAAAATCGTGCTTTGAGATCAATAAATTTGAATGTCAATAACTAGTAGAGATTTTGTCAAACGCGAGTTTTATATTTTGTTTGGGTGATAAGGTACTATTGCTAAAGGAGCAGCACTTTTACATGATGAAGGGGCGAGAGAAGTATATGCCTGCTGCACACATGCAGTCTTTAGGTTTGCCTTGAGCCTTTTTTAATTCGCCTGAAGCTCTCAACACTTCAAGGTCCTTATATTGGCTATTTGTTGCATTTAACACGTCTTTTGTGCAGTCCTCCCGCCATTGAGAGGTTGTCAAGCGGATTGTTCCAAGAAGTGATCGTCACAAATACAATTCCATCTATTGACAAGAACTACTTCCCTCAATTGACTGTTCTCTCAGTGGCTAACCTCTTGGGTGAGACCATTTGGCGTGTTCACGATGATTCTTCAGTGAGCAGCATATTTCAGTAAAACCATTATCAGGATACGAACATCTTCACATTGTAGCATTTTTCAACATTCTTCCGTTAGAATGGTCATGGAGAAATTCACCTGTCACATCTTTTTGTTATTCTGCCTGCACAAGGCATTTTGAAAAAGTATAAACTTTATGCGTCCGGCTTATGGATACATTCGACAGCAATTGTTGGCTAGTTAATTGCTTTGTACTGTATCAGCTAAAATATGCAGTAGATTGTTCCTAATTTGATATACTTGAATAAACAGACGGTATGAGCCAAGAGTGAAACAATCAAGCATATATGGATACCTTTTAGCATTTACAGAACAAAAGACAATACATTTACTATAAAAAGTTTAGCATCATTCAGATACAACAGAATTAATCAAGATGTGGCTCCTCATTCAGCAAAAGTCTCCTCTTAAATTTTATCATGCTCCGGGCTTTAGTAAACTGATTATAACTTTTTTTGTCGTGGATCACCTCATGTGATGCCTGTAGCAAGTATTTGAAATAATAAGGGTTCGTATTAAACAGTATGCATATGTTTGACAAAAAGTCCAATCATGAGTTAAAGGGGCATTTAACAGCAGGTGTCAAGTAACTTACCTCAAGGTTTCTTTTGTTCCCCGACGTACTTTACAACGAATTGTTGGCAATCCCAGCTTCTGGTGTGCTTCATAGCGATGGCAACCAGAGAACCCTGAGTACATAGAAACAAGCTAAATAAGACTTTTTATTTCAAAAGATACCTATATGATTTAAGTAATTAATCAAACCAATACACATACCGTAATACACCCCATCAACCTCAAGCACATCAATCTGCATAAAGCACATTAACAATCAAATCAAAGTCAAAAAATGAGTAGACACTCATGCAAGTCTAGCAGTACTGACTAATTTTTCATTAGTCATCTAATAGCTGTATTCCCAATTACCATTACCAAACCAAAGAGTAGACAATTGTAAGCACTCTACCATCAGCGTTAACAATTACGGGAAAATACCAATGAAAACCCACCAAAAAACTAAAGCATAGCTCTAATACAGAGGCCATAGAAAAGACAACCTAGTGAAAACTGACAATTACATCTCCACACCAAATGGAATCCATGGCACCATTCTGCTGCTTTTTTGAAATTATTCATAAATCATAATAACAACATATACCATACACGAGAATTGCTAGAAGCATCTATCATCAGTACTTATTGAGCAATTTTTTAACCAAAATACCCCATGCCCAAGACCCCAATTAGCAGAACTTGTCAGGCCAAAAGTATTTCGGTAAATTTCATAAATTTATCAAAATACCCCAAGCCCCTCATTTTTTCGCTACCTTCAAGTGGGGCAAAAGGGTAAAACCTATGTTTGATGTGTCACTAGAAAAACTCTACCATACACTATAGAACAAGATAGATTTGATCCGTGATTCTAGTCACAATGTGATTTCAGTTCTCATGTGGCATCTTTCTTTTGCTTAATTTCCTTTTTGGATGAGAATACGACTTATTTCAATCAGATTTGAATAATCCGCAAGTTTAAATTCAACTATGATCATCCTTAATGCTGATCATACGCAGCATAACAAATCGATAAATTAATTAATAATTAGGAAGAAGAGATGAGAAAGTAAAACTACATACAGGTACTTGAAGACCGATTTCAGAAATGCTGTCCATCAACTCCTTCACTTTCTGCTGATCATTCGCCCTTGTCCTCATCAACGGCCGCCTTATCTTATCCAGAGGAATATCAAGCACCACCCTCCCCTTCGCCGTCGAAGGAACAGCACCTACCACAATTCATTACAAAAAATGATTCAAAAGATCTCAATCGGATAAGTGAGAAATTATATGTTCCTTAGTACCATTTGAACTCATCGATGCGGAAATCGAGAGGCTCCGAGTGCTTCGGGGCACGATTGGCTGCAGAAGGAAAGTGGACATCGACATCGCCGGTTTCGTTGCACGGAATCTTCAGCGAAGAGGCGAAAGAAAGTGAAGTGACGGAAGTGATAAATTACATACCAGTCCTTCATGTTTTAAATACAACTCGTGTGATTCTGAAGTTAATTTGATTTATTTGACGATTGAGGTTAAATTGAGGTTTAGTTAAAATAAGCAGTTGAGTTTACAAAATACACCGTGATTGAGAAATCAATATCAATATTAATTGATGAATTAATAGAAATCAATAGTTGAAATAATGTTTTTTCATCTTACAAATATTTAACTGTTCTCTTAAAACCACTCCTCACGAATATATCATTTTAATTAGCATTTATTTTTAAATTGGCCATGAAATGAATTTCTCTTATTTTTAATCCATTTTTATTAATTCATTTTTCTACCATTAGAAATAAAATTTGAGTTGATTTCATGCATTTAGGTTGTGTTCCCAATATATGAATGGAATGGTTTTGGAATGAAACGTACAAAATACAGGTATGAAATTCAATATTTAAATTGAATGAAATGGCGCAAGGTATTAGAGACAATCAATCTTTCGATTCACATCCACTCCTCTGTCCTCTTCTTATCAATCAATCAAAAAGTATCATCTGTCCTCTTCTATGCATCCTCCCTCATCACATACATAAGGGCATCATTGGCCCTGGTCTTTTATAAAGACTATCATTTATATTTTTATTTATAATTTTAATTAAAGTTTATTAGACAATCTTATACGATTATTCATTCTTAATCGTAATCATTATTTAAAGATCATCACATCCTACTTTATAAAATTTCAATATGTAACATAGTGTAATCACTATATCATCTACCTTCTGCAATTGCAAATAACTTTCTAAACCCAAGATCATTAGCATTCTCCCGTTTACTCCGTCTCGGCATGCCATTCAACAAAATTAAAAACAGTGTAAGAAGTTATCATCACAATATTTTATTCAGTTGCAACAATTTCATGAACTCCATTGACAGGAACCTCATCACGTCGAAAGTCTTTGTCGATGGAGGAGCCTGTTGAATGGAAGAACCATAGAGGTAAGGAGACTCCACATCATAAGTGCAGCTCTCTACGTCACTTAGCTTTTGATGGCTACGCATCCCTACATAGAAATACTTATGTGAGAAGTTGCACCAGAAAAAGAAATTCACTCTTTTCATCTTGCTCAGCACACCGAATAATGATTTAATATATTCTAGGCATTCATCGCTCATGTGATCAGATTAAAGCAAAAATAATCATTTCCTTCTTCTTTCTAAAATTTGGCTGACTAGATGCAACAACAAACTTGTTATCCTCAACTTTTTCATTCTTTTGCCCTTATTTTTTGATGCGCTAGTTAAGGGAGAACTTTCATGCCTTTCTTGTTTGTCTAGCAGCAAACCATACTTATAATATCCAGTCTAGCAGAAAATCACTCTTTTAAAAATATATTACAAATGACTATATTATAATAGTTTTGTTATCAAAAACCACCATGTGAATACATAAGTAACAACATGTTGAGGCTACGATTGTGGCTATGTTTGATGAGTAAAGCACAATTATTCTTGATAAAAAAATTCATGTTTACTAATATATGATCGACACTAGACATGAAATATGACACGAGTATTTGCGGACACTGATGTGGTGACTTGAAGTTTGTATCTTTAGGATAACTTTGAACCTAAAAGAAATGACCAATATAGTACAATTAGAGTTTAAAAGCAACGACATAATAAATTATAATTCATAAGGATAAGATGGAGAAAAGCTTACTTGTTTTCATAAGCCATTACACAATGATAATAAGCTCTCAAACATTAATTTTCTTTTTAGCACTATTTCATCATTAACATCCATCAAGATTAATTTGAAGAATCATGTAGCTAGTAGACATTTATCAAATAGTTATTACCATTGGAGCCTCCGATCTAGCACAAAAGGGCATCCGATAGTCATTTCACAATTAGTTATTATAAAAGTAGATTTTGGCAAAATTGAAATTATAATGATGATTTTTACAAAATTGAGATTATAATGGTGGTTTCAACAACTAACTTTAGAGTAATAAAATTATGTTTAATGATCACAAAGACGCACTTTTAAAGGTAATTTTTACAGAATAGTCACAATGGTGGTTTTTTGTAACAAATCTATTATAATAGATGCATTTGGTAATTATTTGTTACAATTAGGGTTTCCATTTAGCCCTAAAGCCCTTCGGCCCGACCCGGTCTAACCCAGCCCGGCCCACACCCAAGGCCGAAAAAAGCCGAGCCCTAGAGCCCGGGATGAGCTACGACTTAATTAATTTCGAAGACCCACAAAGCCCTGTCAATGCTAGGCTCGAAAAAGCCCGACCAAAAAAATAAATTTGTAATAAATATATTATTTCAAATTTTTTTTGATAAAAGCATACTTGCATTTCATTGAAGTTCGGGTGATCATTGGTACACATATAACCCAAGCATATGCCTTATACAACGATTTCTAGCACAACCCTAGTGGTATCAAAAGACAACCACAATCATCTGCTCTTCATCAAAATATGCCTATTTCGAAGGAAACTCTAAAAAATAGAAAAAAACTACCGTCATATCGGCAGAAAACTACCTCTTTCTATGGAGAGGAAAATACAGAGCCTATTGGCCGAAGACTCTTATTCGATCTAAATACAAAACTATACAATACACTACACATATACAAAGATACTGAACAACAAACCGGAAATAGTCTGTCACACCTTGGAGCCTAGACCTAGAATATATCTGACCAAGATCATCCAACAAGCCACCAAGTATATGCACAACCACCACTGTTAGTTGCATGCACCATCCATCCGCTTGCACAACCGTCGGTTGCATGCTCAACCATCACTGTCAGTTGCATGCACCATCCATCCGCTTGCACAACCGTCGGTTGCATGCACAACCACCATCGTCGATTGCATACACCACAACCAGCACCAGCCAGACCATCCCCAATCATTCAAGCCCCAAATCGCGACGTCACCACCGATCCACCACCGATCCACCATCCAACATCTAAGTTACATGCAGCGGACTCCAATTTGACAACAAACCACGATGGAGCTCCGAGCACGGTCTAAAAATGACATGCAAAGCCGCGAAAACTCCACATGCTATCATCCACCGACTCTTAGAAATCCATCGGAGTTAAACTAGAGGTGGAGAAGGGAGGAGACACCCCCCTCTTAACCTCCAACAACAAAAACTCACGGAGTAGTTTAACTATTAGAGAGAAGTTGGAGAGAGAATCCGATGCGGGATTTGTAGTTAGATATTATTTCCAAATTTAAAATATGCAATATTTATATCATTTATATAAAATCACGATAACGTACGATAATATACAAACATTTAATATATACTTCTGAACGCATATATAATTGTTTAAGTTCATTATATTACAATTAAATTTAATATATGGACAATTCGTTAAACATATTATTTTAAAATTATTTTTATAAAAATTGTTATAATTAAATTGGTTTAAAATATGTGTTTGAAATTAATTAAATTTAAAAAAAAATAGATTGAATTTTGAAATTAGGTTCGGTCAAACTCGGTCAAACCGGGTCAAGCCCGAAAGTCAAAGGGCATTGAAAAGTCCGTGGGCTTTACGATTTTAAAGAGGCTCGGGCCGGCCCAATTTTTTTAAGAAGGCTCGATATTTTAGGGTCGTGAGCTCGGACCATTTGTTTTAGGGCTGGGGCTTACGTATCATAATAGTGATTTTATAAAATTGAACATGTATTAAATAATAACTCACATGTGGGTGGAATCAATATTTACATCTCAAATGTATTAAATCACGTTAAATATTAATCCCATGATAATTTATTGTGGTAATATTCGAATTGAATTAACAAATTTAAAATGTTGGCACAATCTAATTGAGCCAACAAATCAATTATATTTATTGATTTACAATCACAATTAATCAGTTGATTATAATTGATCAGTTTTGATCGAAATCAAAATTTGTCAATCCTCATCAAACCAATACATCACGTTCGAACCTTTTGTTTCAACAATGTTCATCAAATCCCATAATCAAGCCAGTATGATTATAATTGATGTGTTTGATAAAAAACAATATATTTTCACAAAACATGATATCCATGACCAATAAATTCAAGTAACTTAGTTTTCAACGCACCTTGTCAGATTTGTATTTCTTCTTTCGACAACTGATTTGTGTTTATAAATCTAACAACTCACAAAATATTGCACAATTATAACTCTTTAATTTGGTCGGCACACTCTCCGTGTAAAATCAAAGACAATATTCAACGTAACAAATTAACATATTTTATGTAAAAATTCAGATCTGATTATTCAAATTATTGTACAATAAAATATGATTTATATGCATTCACAATTGTAAAATAATTCAAATTTGAATAAACTGGAAAACTCAGATTCTAATCAAACAAATTCATGTTAAACATGTTGCTTAATATCAAACACTGAGCTCTGATACCACTTGTTAAATTATGTTACAAAATAATCGAAGAAATCGAAAAATCAGTAAGCATAAACAAATCTGAATAAGCGGAAGCATTTGATTTTACCTAAATTCATTTAAACTTCATATGTAATATACACAACAACATAGTGTTTATCTTCCAAAGTTTAAGTGTGACTCTTGTCAACAAAATCTTTAAGTGACATTAAATAATTAGTGTATACCAAATATGTCTTTCTAGTCTCTCCCCCTCGTTTCTCCATCTTCTTTCTTCATGTTTCTTTTTCTGTTTTTTTTCATTCCACCGCGCTCCGAGATGAAAGAGAGGATTCTCTCTTTCACGAGATGATGAATCCCTCTACCCCTAGGAGTCTTTTAATTGTTTGAGCCGCCATCCTCCTCCTCCCATCAATAACCGCCGCCATCGCTTCAATCATCCGATCGATTGCCGCCACCGTCGTTGCCTCCTTCCTCTATGGTCGTATGCATGTGACGGATCGGACTCAATTTCGTTTATCTTCCAAGATCTATGTCATGTGTATAAATAGTTGACATGTAATATTTTTGTTTCGATGTATCTTCATCTTGTATGCTTGTTATGCCACATAGGCTTCGTCACATTAAATTTGTGTTGTGTAATAAGGCTTGATTTTATCCAAAATCGTACGATGTGCGACTGCCGCACTAGTGGGAGTCGGGTGATGAAGGTGTCGACAATGGCTTGTTCGTTCAACTGTATTTAGAGATAACTCATTGTTGGAGATGTCTCAGATTTGTGCCATCAATTGTATTTCGTTATTTATTTTTTGATCGTATGTGCTCATGATCAAATGAAATATATCCGCGTTTGATCCCAAAAAAGTCAACACAAAAGATGAGATCACCACATGGAGTGAAGCTCATTTGAACCTCATACTATATTTGAGACCTTGAGACCCATGTACTTCAACGTTCAATGATTTTAATCCAAAGCACATGTTTCCTCCACGTGTCATGTGTGCATTATCTTTTTCTCTCTCCTCTATTTACACATTTCATTTTTCACGTGGCATCATCCTGAACTTTTTTTTCTCCATTTGCATCTACCACCGAGGGGTGAATATGTGCATATAATAATGGCTCTCAAAAGATCTTCCCCCTCAACACACAATATATAACTTTAATTTGATTATAATTAGGCTTAATTGTTTTTTGTCTCTTAATAAATAATTCTTATCTCTCAATCATTCAAATTCTTTGCACATGTAATACATTAATATGTAATTTTTTGAAAAATTAAAAGTTTATCATTTAAATAAGGGTTAATCACAAATGACTATCTGTATAATATGTCATATTCCACTTCACCACCCTTATATTTTAATATTGCATTCAACCACCTGTATAACGTTTGTCGTTAACAAAAACTACTTATCACTATTCCGTCAAAATTCCGTTAAATATATTAATTTTTTATTATTATACTAATATTTTTATTACAACACACCACCAATATAATATATAAAATTATTACTTCACCACCTCTATAATCGCTTCCGTTACCATTTAATCACCTCTCCATTCGCATAGGTGGTTATTTGGTAACACTATAATTATATAGGTGGTTGAATATAATATTACATTATAAAGGTGGTGGAATGAAATATGACATATTATACAGGTGGTCATCTGTAATCAATCCTTTAAATAAATTAAATCGATTAAATACTAACTAATCATACAAAAAATTTCTTATCAGCTAGCATTGCTAAGATTAAAGCGAATGACATTTACTTGATCGTTGTGCAAATCAAGAAAGTTGGGATACGCTAAATGTATTTTTTCAAAATTACTAGCGATCAAATTATACCATATGTAATAACTATATTTCATTCATTTTGGATTTGTGCAATAGTTACATCTGGAAGGGGTGCGAGTTAATCTTTGTGCAATATTTTATGGTCTTTCATATTGTATTTATCAAGATGTTTTTTGTGTCATGGATCTATGTTGTTGCACCTAAACGCTTTCAAGAAAGACAAAGTATAATTAGAATGCAAAATTTTCCAACGAAATAATGTGCAGTGTAATGATAAGAATATCGATAAAGAGCAGAAGTATCTGATTGATACTTCTTACATGTAAAAGAGAAGGAGTAGAGCAGGGGTTCTGGAGGTAGGATCGAGGGGAATAATTAAGTTAGCTTGAGAATGGGGGATGTCTATTCCTTGACCATTTTTTATTCTAATAATAGTATTATCGTGCGAGCATTGTTGAAGGCACTGGAACTCGGTGCTTACCGAGCTCCCAGATGTCTCCACGTGTCAATATGAAGATCTAAAGAAGGTAGATGAGTGGAGTATTTTGGCAATTAATCGTAAAATTATCAAAATATCTATAGACATGACAAGATATAAAGCATGAAATGTTTAGGTCGTTATTGTAGTCTTTTATGCATTCGATATGTACTGATTATCGATGTGTACCATATTTCTCATACTATTTATCCAATTGGTATGAGCGAAACACGATAATCCAGCATGAAATTAACAAATAGATGCTTAAACATAGAGGTGTCAAATGGGCAGGCGGACGGGTAATGGACGGGAATGGATAAAAACATGTAAATGGGTAATTTATTCGTTAAGCTCATTGGTCTAAATGAGTTAACTGGGTGGGTACTGATGGGTAATTGGTTATCCGCTTACACACGTTAGCCATTTACACCCAATTAGTCGTTTACTCGTTTACACCCGTTGTGTTTACACCCATTTCTATCCATTTTTACACATGAGTCAATTTACCTTGTCATACATATTTAACCATTTACACTCAATTTTCATATTTACTATTTTATTTCATTTAATCATTTATACTCATTTTATTTTACATACTCATACTCATAGAGTTTGGATCTAGAGAGATAATAAAGTTTCGCAAGACATGAGGACATCATCTCAACCATTAATTTTGGTTTATCTAATGATTGAGATTTAATTCATATTTAATGAAAACAGGGGGTTCAATTTGTAAAATATACGGACGGTTGAGAATGAAGGTTATCAATATCAATATTGGATAATCAATATCAACAGTTGAGATAATGTCCTTCCGTCTCATAAAAATTAGTTATCCTCTCAAAATCCTACTCCGCACTCATAAATATAATATATATCATATTTTTAACATAAAGTATCTATTCTATATATAAAGTGCAAAGGGTTCGATTGACGGTTATCCTTTGAAGCCACATTTCTTTCCGAAAATACCCCTACTACCATTGAAAATTACTACAAACCCTATTTAATATAGTTATCATATAATTTATATTTTATAAATTATAAATTTAATATATGCCACTTTATTAGCACATATTAGCATGTGCCACAAATTATAGTATTGAGTTAAATTCAAGAGAGACGTTAAGTTTTGAGACACGGAGAGACGTTAAGTTTTAGTAAATTGGGCAGTTGGATTTGTAAAAACCCCAGAAGTTGAGTTTGAAAGTTTATTTAGAAATTAAATCTCATCCGTTGGATTTTAGTAATCAATGATCGAGATTGTATCTCACAGTCCTATACTTATTAAGATGTCCTTCTTAAACTTACTCTATATATGTATAACTTTAAATATTATAAAATTTAATTATAATTTTTCTTATAAAAATAACATTTCTTACATGATTCGAAATTACTACAACCAATTACTATTAAATTGAAATTCAATAAAGATAAAAACTTTGTTTTTGCATTATTTTTTTGGGTTAATTACAAAAAATCACGTTCATAATAGGAGATTTTTTGCAGCGTCGCCATTATATTGTGATATTATAGTAAACCACCTATTTTTCTACTTCCGTTATCATTTAACCACCTCCACACTATTCCGTCAAATAATCCGTTAAAAAATTAAAATTTGAATATTATGGCATTATTTATATTATAATCCACCACCCATTTAATAAAAGATTTTTCAACATTTTCGTTAATAGTTCAACACTTCTGTTTACGAAGAGGTTGCTAAAATGATAACTGTAATAGAAAGAGAGGTGGTTTACTGTAATAGCACATTATAAGAGTGATGTTGTGAAAACCCTCATTATGAGGGGGTTTTTTCGTAACTAACTCTTTTTGTTTCTTCCACTGAAAGCAAACACGTGGATTTCATCAGGATAACATAGACCAACTGAGATCAGCAAAAGTTAACTATCCATATTCAACTATGTTTAGGATCAGCAAATAAGTTGTATGAATGACTAAATTTCAAGAGCCCTTAAGCAAACATATAATTAATTCTTGCCCAGAGTTGTCTCAGAACATTTTGCCATATTTTCCCTGGTCACCCTGGCGTCAGGATTAATACTGATATTGGGAATGACTTGCGTAACACATATTTCAAAAGCAACTTGGTGAGACAAAGAGCGGTTTGTCACCGGAGTAAATTAGTGAAGGCAGAGCGCGTTAAAAAATAGTGGCGGTTTAGAGAGTACGTTTTGGCATCAGATGAGGAAGAAGCCGTAGAGCTTACCGATTGAGCATGTTCGAATGAAAAATTAGAAATAAACGGTAATGGGTCAACGTGTGAGTTCTTTTACGTGCAAATTGAAATCATCTGTTTTTTATAACTTAACATTTAAATGTGCATTTGGCAAACAATAAAGACAAAATTTGTGCACTAAAGGACAAAAACTCAAAAGTGCAAAAAGATATAAAATGGGGGTCATAGACTTTGTTTCCCACCTTTACTACCACTTAATTTCCATCCAATCAATTTGTGCCACGTGCACAAATGCATGTACATAAAAGGACAACATGAGTTGTACAAATGCAGATAAGAAAAAATAAGATAAATTGCAAAATGTAAAACGTTGGATTAAATTGATCCAACGATTCGATAGTTGGATCGCATGGATGGTAAATAAAGTGGTAGGTCGTAAATGAGACGGGCTCACAAGAGGATATCTATTCTGATTTTTATTAAAATCAAACTGAAGTTTCGACTAAATCTGCGCGTAAAAGAACCCTAAATCATGATGATTGTGATACGAAATACCTCTCTGAGTCATAAATTCTAAAAAGTCTTGTAACAACTCGATCTCATCCTCATCAGTCAACAATCTCTAAAACAGCTTTCTCGAATCATCCAACGGCTGCTGCATCGAAATCTTCTTCTCTTGATTATCGTTTGTGATCGGAATTAGGGAAATCGGCAGGTGGAGGGACGGCGACTGTTACCTGAGATGGATCAGAGTTGAATCCGTCTTCTTCATTACCGTTTTCGAGATCTACGACGTCGTCTTCCTCTTCGTCGTCTAACACGTCGTTGAGATTATGTGGTTGCGGTGGAGTTAAATTGGACTTGAGATTGTCGTCATGATCCTCTTCTTTGAAGGTATCGCCGTCGAAATCGTCCAGATCGCCGTCGTTGAAGATCAGAGTTGGTATTTCGTTGGACGACATCGATCGGGCAGGAGAGAGGAATGAGATGGAAGTGGTTCGGAGTCAGCCGATCAACTGGTTCGGTCAGCGAGGTTGTGTTGTATTAGGTGTGGAGCAGGTGGTCGGTTCGTTGATTGCTAGTCAGACCGATCGATGGTTAATCGGTCTGATATCTTTGTGTTCGATTCAACTCGTATAATATATAAATGTACTTTTTCAGCAATCGAGCAAATGTGAACCAATTGTAAAGATTTAGAGGGACGGTGAGACGTGTAGCCATTGATTATGATGAATTTAAGAGTTGTGATTTAATTTGTATTTAATTTAAAGTAATTATTTTTATTAAATTATAAGAATAAATTAATTATTTTCCATTTTATATAATTTTGATGTATCGAATTTTAGGAGTTTGAAATGGATTTGTTATTTGTTGTTATTATTAATTTAATAAATAAAATTCAATTAAAAATTTAATTATATGTATTTTTTGTAAATCCAACCGTCTTTTGTGTTTTTTTATAAATTTAGCCGTCACTCTACATAAATGTATTATCTTTCTTGATCATATTTCTTGATTTTATTATCAAATGATTACGATTTGATATTCAACTTAGTATTCGTTACTTTTTTATTGATATTTTTTATTCAAAATAATTTTTTAAGAGTAAATATACTTTTCAAATTCTATTTCATTTTTAATTTTCCAGATTTTTATAATCCATATTTTCAATGTCATATTACATTAATTTTTTTCTTTAATATCCAAGTATTAAAATTTATCCATAAAACGCATTTTTCCTATATATTAAAGACAAAGGTGGCTATTGACGATTACCATTGAAAGCCAAAAATTCGTTCCGATTTTACCCTTTATTTCTTCTAAAATTACATTATTTCATTACATTTATTGGATTTATAAAAATATGAATATATAAGACACCGTGTTTATAATTAACGTGCACAAAATTGTGCAGTGACTTGTATTTAATACAAATTGCAATTTCTCTCAACTATGCTATCTAGGGTAGGCAAAAACCGTCCAAATTTGGGGAATCGTCCGCACCAAACCACAAAAATGGGTTCGAAAACCGTCCCATAATTTAATAAATTTTTAAATTTGATAAACCACACTGTACCATATATACTGGTGTGGAAGTGGTTTTACTTGTCAATCCACCCACAAAAAATCAAACCACACCGCATTTATTATTAGATAATAAAAATATTTTTTTAATATTGACGATACTAGGATATAGTTCTAGGAGGACCATCAATTGTTTGTGAGACAAAGAGACATTATCTTCGTCCATTGATTTCTGTTTATCTAACGGTTGATATTAGTAATCGTCACTCTCAACTACTCTTGCATTTTGCAAATTCAACCACCTAATTTAATCAAAAACCAACTTTTATCTCAACCACACGATCAAACTAATCAACGGTTAAGATGATGTCCCTCCGTCTCACAAAAATTATATGTCTCGCTAAAACTTAACCCGACGATACTAATACATAACTAGGAAAAGTATCATGTGGAACCCCCACCTTTTCATGGATCCATGGATCCCTCTTTGCATCTGTTGATTGCATTTACTGTTTGCATTTTGGACGCACCAGATTGTGTCAGCGCATTAATGAGCATGTGCAACTCACGTGTGCATTTGTCATGTGCATTTCACGTGTGCATTTCAAAAATGCAAACACGTGGCACAATCTGGTGCACACAAAAAATGCAATCAACGATGATGAAGGGGGATCCATGGATCCATGGAAAGGGGGGGTTCTACATGATACTTCCCCTATATAACTATGCGTTTATTTATTTCATTTGTAATTATACATTTATTACATTACATTCATTCATATCTTATAATTATATATATTTTAATTACTTTAGATATTATTGTGTTAATTTTGAATGAAGTTCACTTTTAATCTAATTTTATTTTAGTCAAATTTTATTATTATTTTGATTATTATCATAAAATGGTTTAAGACCAAACCGCATTGTCCTACACCAAAAATACGGTACACCAAATATGTGGTAGGTATCCTCCAATTAACTAATAAAGTTAGGTCACGTTTGAAGTCAATAACTCTCTCCCCTCTCTCTAACTTTCCGCAGCTCCCTTCTACCACCGACCTCCTCCATGTCGGATGTTTCACGTCTGGTGGTGGCTAGCGGTGCTTAGTGTGTTGGTGGAGTGGATCGCGAGTGGAGTTTTCATTGGCTTTCGCCCCAGAGATGACGACGGCCGATTCACTGATTCAATCTTCCACCGCCGTCGTCATCGTCTGTGGGTGCTCGGTTTGCTAGTTTTCTTTTCCGTCTGCTTTTTGGTCGGTCGGCAGGGTGACTTCAGATGCGCTGGCGGCTTGTTTCGGCGAACGCTTTTTGTTCTCTCGGCTGGATGGTCATTAATGGCTGGTTACGACCGGGATTTTCTGGGATCTTTCAGTCGGGTGTTGTTGATGTGTCTTTGGGATGACGGTCTTCTGCCGTCTGTTTCCTGTCGGCGGATGTTCTGTGACGGTTTTGAGGTTGAGCATTCTGTCTTGTCGACAGCCTCTGCCGTCGGCGGTTGTAGGTTGTCATCACGGACGTACTCTACTTTTCAGTTTATTTGTTCGTTTATTTTTTGGTACTGAAGTAAAGTACCTCGTTCACTTTATGCTTAGCTTAATTTTATTTTGTGTTCGATGTCTCCATTCGTTGATCGATTAGAATTAAGTCCTCTGTTATGTACCTTCTGAGTCTTTAGACTCTTTTAATCAAAAAAAATACGGTACACCGAATTTGTGATGGATCTGGTTTATAATTTAAAAAAAAGGTGCGGGTAAGGGTTTACCATAAACCGCACCAAATCGCTCCGCACCCAATAAGGGTATCTGCTAAAAAGCTGCGTTCGTATCTCATCCACTCATCGTCCACAAATCGGAACCCTAATTCCTTCCGGCATCATCGCTAACCGCGCCGACCATGGTACACATCGTTACCGATCTTCCCACGAAATTTAATTTTCAACTTTATGATCACTCCGGCTAGTCTGCTGTTTCCGATCCCAATTGAGAAATATACAGATTTTTCTCTGATTAGGTTGGATTAATAGATTCATGGTCGAATGAGTTGAGTGATTGATTGATTCTATAGCTTGCATGGTTTTTGATGTGTAGCTTGCTTTGAAGTATTTTTAAAGATCCGAAGATCAGAGTTAAACTGTGATGTAATTCGGTAAACGTTGGAGTGTATTTGTAGTTGACTTGGTATTATTTTCAATTTCCCCTTTATTGTATCCGAGTTTACTTTTCAGTAGGATTATCGAGTTTATTCCAAATTTGGTGCTGTATGTATGGTGCTGTTGTTTTGAGTCCTGAACTCTCTGTATTACTTTCTGCTGTTGAAGGTTGTATAAAAGTGAATGAATGTATCTAATTTACAGTATGAAGCTGTTTTTTTGTGTTGTAAGAATTGTTATCTGAATAAAAGATTATGGTACTGAGTCTTTTAGGTATCAAGTGATTAAGTTTGTTAAATACACTTGGATTTAAGTTTTTTTTATCAGTTAAACTGCTGATAGGTATAGGGTTAACTTTTTCTTGAAAGCTATTTTGCAACAGGCTTAAGGATACTAAATAAATTGAAGCTCTGATTTGTCTGCCAAGTGCCAAAGTGATTGAGTCTGCTATTTTTTCTTTTGTGTATGCTCGTATCTGACTGAGAAATATTGATTAATTTGGTATCTTCTTGTTTGTCCATCTTGTTTTTCTTTTCGTTGTTTAATTTGTCAATAAAAATGGATTTTCGATAAAATGAAAGACCTAGTTGGGCAAACAATCATTTTGTAAATTGTATTACATATATTGATTGCAGACAGTTATTATTGTTTAATTCTTGCTGTAATTAATTTTTTTTGCTCTCAGTTTTGAGAGTCAGTTTTGGGTTCAGAGTCTCCAAAAATTTGTCTTTGTGTCATATTTAGCGACTTGACCCTATTCCGCCGAGCTTTTGCTATATGAGTAATACTTTTTTACGCATTATAAAACATATTACTCATAAATAGTTACGGCGTATGGGTGGAAAGTTTCCTGTTTTAAGCAGTCATGTGATATGTTACTATAAAAGTTTACTTTCCATAATGCACGAGTCAGAAATGTATCACGATTAGCTCCTTTCTCACCTCGTGTATTATTATTTTCAATGCTTCTTTGCTTTCAAGACTTGTAGAACGGAATGCTCCTAGAGTTTAAATTAATCTATACCTCTTTTAAAGAGCAAGGGTGCCTATTAACTGTTACCAATTGAAGCCACATTTTGTATTCTCTGTTTACTCTTGTCAGATATATAATATATTAGTTACATGAACGTATTTATGTGTACCAAATACTAGTGTAGTGAAAGCTGTTAGACGTTTTACTGAAAGTTCTTCTATCTTTCTCAACGGTATTCTGAGCGCATGTTTTCTTTTCTCCTCAACAGTCTGGTTGATTTGAAAGATGCAATCAGAAATTGATGATGGAAAGACTAAAGATGCCATCTGTCCTGTTCCAAACAATAATGATAAACTTGCTGAGCCTGCACAAACCCAACCAAAGGAAGGAATTCCTGACGAACCTGTAACAATCCAATCTGTTGAAGGAAATCCTCCCGAGCCTGCAAATTTCGAACAGAGTGAAGGAAAGCCTGATGAGCCTGAGGGACAGTGCAAAGAAAAAGCTGACTCTGAGAGGACGTTGCAGAACAGTGAACAACATGATCAGCCGGAGGGGGCACATCAGGTTCAGAATAAAGAAAAGCTTGATGGGAAACCAAAGAAGAGAAAATTGATACTGAAGAAAAAGAAGAATGTGAGCAATGGTAATATTGAACAGAGTAATTTAAGTGCAGTCAAACCTAAGTTGGCACAACAGAAAAAACCTAAATTTGATAAACCCGATGGCAGCGTCCAAGAGAAAAATCTTGAACTTGTGATGGCGGTGAACCAGCAACCTAAAGGAGAAACTGATGTGCCTGAAGGAACTGATCACTGGGCTACAGTGGATGGCAATAATGCTGACTTGAGTAAAAGAGATAACAAGAAGCGGAGGCAGAAAGGAAAACGAGGAAAGGGAACCACGGGATTTAAGTTGGAAAAACTAAAACAGAAGATTGGCGAGGCAAGCGGAAGCATGAGTAGCGAAAGATGGAAGGTAAATTAAGTTTACAGGATAAGGGTTCAAGGCATGAGAAAATAAAAGATAAGCTTGGAGGTTTGATATTCATGTGTAGCTCCAAAACCAAGCCAGATTGTTTTCGTTACAGCGTCATGGGTGTCTCAGTGAACAAAAAAGACTTAATTCTCCGCATCAAGCCAGGTTTAAAATTATTTCTATATGATTTTGATCTGAAGCTTCTGTATGGTGTATATCGTGCAACATCTACTGGTGGTATGAAACTGGAACCTGCAGCCTTCGGTGGGGCTTTTCCTGTTCAGGCAAATACTCTATAACCCGTGCTTTTACTTGAAAGTTATGCTGTAGTCTTAGTTTATTGTTGCTGAAAACTACAAGTATTCAGGTAAAATTTGAGGTTTTCAAGGACTGCTATCCACTCCCTGAAAGTGTTTTCAGCAAGCCCATAAAGGAAAACTACAATGAAAAGCGAAAGTTTAAGACAGAACTTACTTTTGAGCAGGTGTGAATATAACATTTCTAATTCTTTCAACTTTTTCTTGATGTCATGCGGTTATGTGCTTATGTTCTCTGCCATGAGTTATTGTTGTTACAGGTTAAGAAGCTTACAACACTTTTTCGGACAGTTGGAGTCGGGTCGAATGCTCAAACACGTAGCCCACTAGCTAAAAGAGATGTAAACACTACAGTGCGTGGTGGTGACAGGGAACATCTAACTCATTCAAGTCGAGCAAGGTCTAATAGAGATGAACATACTTATGTAGATTATGGTAGAGAAACAAGGAAGGAGGATTCTTATCGTGGTTCATTTCCGAGTGAGAGAGAATATAGGACTTACAGTCTGCTTGGAAGAAGAAGAAGCCGCAGTCCTCGTCTTGCTTCTTCTTTAGTTCCTCGCCTTGATCGTGAAAGAGAGGTTCATGCAAGGTGTTAGAATAAGGAAATAATGTAGGGTACATGTTGGACTTAAGGAAACATGAAGGACCAAGCTTGGGCAGTAAGTTTCTAAAGATATTCAAGGTTTCCTAAAGATATTCAAGGTTTCCTAAAGAAACCAAATCTTGATTATCTACTTACCTAAACCAACCTTAGCTAGGCCAACATGGTTTCCTAAGACTTGTATAAATATTCTACTTGTGTACTCTTGTTATTTAGTACAATCAATACTCTTTTCTCAACTTTTCTTTGTTTACTTCCTTACTTGTCATTCTTCCACACTCTACAAACTCAATATACTCTGAATTCTTTCATGGTATCAGGAGCAAGATCCTAAACAACTTCCGCACATAAAAAAAATCAAATTTTTTTTCCACAAACTCTCATCATGGATACTCGAGTTGTGGCAATACCAGTGGTCCTTAAGGGGCCTAATTATGTTCTATGGTCTAGAATGGCCAGAGTTACCTTGGGGAGTAAGGGGTTATGTTCTCATCTTGAGGGTGATAAGGCCCCCACAATTACTACCAAGGGAGATGATGGGAAACCTGTCACAAGATGTGATGAAGAGAAGTGGCTACAAGAGGACTTATTGGTGATGACCATACTACAAGCCTCTTTGGATGTGTCAATCCTTGAAGCCTACTCTTTTTGTGTGAATGCCAAAGCCCTGTGGGAGACACTTGAGAAGGTTTATGGCAACACAAGCAATCTGAGCCGTGTGTTTGAGGTCAAGAGGGCACTCAACACCCTAAGCCAAGATAATATGGAGTTCACAAAGCACTTTGGGAGGTTCAACACACTATGGGCAGAATTGGAGACATTGAGACCTCAAACTATTGATCCTGCAATCCTCAACAAAAGAAGGGAAGAAGATAAGGTGTTTGGGTTGCTGCAAACCCTAGATCACTCATACAAAGATCTTGTCAAACACATTCTAAGGGCAGACAAGCTCCCCTCCCTGGAAGAAGTGTGTGCACAAATTCAGAAGGAGCAAGGCTCCACTTATCTTTTTGAAGGGAAGAAGGAGTTAAGTGTGGCTCATAGAGTTGTGGATGAAAAGGCTAACCAGGTGGTTAACAAAGTTGATGAGAGGAAGAGTTTGATGTGTGATCACTGCAAAAAAGAGGCCATTTAAAAGACAAGTGTTGGATTCTACACCCTCACTTGAAACCTGCCAAATTCAAGCAACCACAAGCCAATAAAGCTAATGAGGACTCAACCGGACCTAAGGAGGATCAATACTTGAAGAAATCAGACCTAGATGCTCTCCTCCATGCCTTTAAGGAGAGCATGGGTAAGTCCAATGGTATGTCTCTCTTTGCTTCTAATAAATCTGATTACTGTATAGTCGACTCTGGTGCTTCACATCATATGATTTCGAACTCCAAACTAATCAAAAACATTCAACCAACAAAAGGACATGTAGAAATTGCTAATGGTGACCGTGTGCCTATTAAAGGATTAGGTATTGTTAGATTGTTTAATAAGGACTCTAAAGCTTACTTCATGCCTGATTTTACATCTAACCTCTTATCTGTCAAAAGAATTGCTACTGATCTTAATTGTTGGGTGATGTTTGGTCCTAATGAGCTTCGATTTCAGGATATTAAGACCGGTGCTCTTCTAGGTGAAGGTGTTTCCAAAGAAGGCCTCTATTTCCTTGACAACTTAGCTAGTTCCTATATTTCTTTGCATGATGAATCTTTTACTTTCAATTCAGAAGTATCTAATGCGAATAATGAAATTTGGCATGCTAGATTGGGGCATCCTCATCCGAGGGCATTAAACTTGTTGTTTCCTGATATTAAACTTAAACATGATGAATGTGAAGCATGTATATTAGGTAAACATCACAAATCAGTATTTCCAACTTCTAAAACATCATATGAAAACTGTTTTGACCTAGTACACTCGGATGTATGGACTGCCCCTTGCATATCTAGGGATAACCATAAGTACTTTGTTACATTCATAGATGAAAAGTCGAAATATACTTGGTTAACCCTATTACCTTCTAAGGATAGAGTACTAGATGCCTTCATTAATTTTCAGAATTATGTTACTAACCACTTCAATGCGAAGATCAAAACATTTAGAACAGATAATGGAGGAGAATACATGAGCAACGCATTCAAGCAACACCTAGCCAAGAATGGGATTGATCACCAAACGAGCTGCCCTTATACACCTCAACAGAATGGAGTGGCTGAAAGAAAGAATAGACATCTTATGGAGGTGGCACGGTCCATGATGTTTCACACTAATATGCCTAAGAGGTTTTGGGGGGATGCTGTTATGACAGCTTGCTACTTGATCAACAGAATTCCCACCAAAGTCCTCGATGACATATCTCCATATGAGGTACTAAACAAAACCAAACCTTCCATTAATCATCTAAAGGTTTTTGGGTGCCTTTGTTTTGTGTTAGTTCCAGGTGAGCTTCGAACTAAGCTGGATGAGAAAAGCAGGGCTGTGTTCATTGGATATTCTGCCACCCAAAAAGGATACAAGTGCTATGATCCTGTTTCAAGAAAGGTCTTGGTATCCAGGGATGTGAAGTTCATGGAATCCAAAGCTTACTTTGACAAGGCAGGATGGGAGGAAGTGAAAGATATCTCAAACTCTCCATCAGACAAAGTTGCAGCTTGAGAAGGATCATTGACAACTTCATCACCACACCTTCGGTCCCTAGCACATCTCCTTGTGTTCCCCATCCTGATCATGAGGGGGGAATACAGGATGATGCACATGATGAATCTGATGAAGATTCAACCACAACTCCTCAAGAAGTTGACTCATCAAGTCATGATCAGGAAGAGAACCAGGAGAGTTCAGATTCTGTGAATGAAGAAGATGAAGATCAAACTCAGAATGATCAAGAAGAGAATGAAGAAGAAGCTGATCAAGAACCAGAATCAATTCAAGCTGAGCAAACACAAACTCTAAGAAGAAGCACTAGGCTGAGGAAGTCTCCATCAAACTGGAAGATATTTTATAATGGTACTGCTGTTGCTTATCCTATTCAGTCTGTTTGTTCTTTGGATGGGTTCCCAAAGGATCACCGAAGCTTCATCAGCAAGTTGGACGAAGGGGAAGTCCCTAAGACCTATGAAGAGGCCAAAGACCACAAGGAATGGATGGCTGCAATTCAAGAAGAGACCAAAGCCATGGAGAGGAATGGAACTTGGCATGAATCTGATCTTCCCAAAGGTAAGAAGGCCGTGACCAGCAGATGGGTATTCACCATCAAATACAAGAGTGATGGACAGATTGAGAGGTACAAGCAAGGTTAGTGGCAAGAGGATTCACTCAAACATATGGGGAAGACTACCTTGACACTTTTGCACCTGTGGCCAAGCTCCATTCAGTTCGAGTCATCCTCTCAGTTGCTACAAACCTAGGATGGGATCTATGGCAGATGGATGTCAAGAATGCATTCCTACAAGGTGAGCTTGAAGAAGAAGTCTATATGCATCCTCCACCAGGGCTTGAAAGCATGGTCAAACCAGGTAAGGTTCTAGGCTTAAGAAAGCTATCTATGGTCTAAAGCAATCACCAAGCATGGTACCACAAGCTGAGCACAACTCTCATCAAAAGAGGATTCACAAATCTCAAGCTGATCATACACTCTTCACCCTCACTACGCCATCAGGTATAGTTGTGATCCTTGTGTATGTTGATGATATCATCATCACAGGAGATGACAAACAAGGTATACTCGAAACTAAAACTTTTCTCAATTCGGTTTTTGATATTAAAGACTTGGGTGAACTAAAGTACTTTCTTGGTATTGAGATGTGCAACTCGAAAGAGGGGTTATTCTTATCACAAAGGAAGTACACACTTGATCTTTTGTGTGAAGCAGGAAAGCTTGGAGTGAAACCAGCAAAGACTCCACTTGAGGAAGGATACAAAGTCATACGTGAGGGGAGATTGAAGAAAAGCCCTTTGAGGATGAAAAGCTGTACAGAAGGATGGTTGGTAAGTTGATTTATTTAACTATCACAAGACCTGATATATGCTTTTCCGTGAATCAGGTTAGCCAGCATATGCAAACACCAAAGATGCACCATTGGCACATGGTAGAGAGGATTTTGAAGTACCTCAAAGGCACGGCTGGTCAAGGAATCTGGATGGGAAGGAATGGCAACACCGATGTGGTAGGTTATTGTGATGCAGATTGGGCAGGAGATAGGAATGATAGGAAATCAACCACAGGTTATTGCACCTTCATTGGAGGTAATCTCGTGACTTGGAGAAGCAAAAAACAGAAGGTGATCTCTTGTTCAAGCGCTGAGGCAGAGTATAGAGCCATGAGAAAGCTAACAAATGAATTGATATGGATTAAAGCTCTCCTCAACGACCTAGGCATCAAGATCAACACACCCATCACTATGCATTGTGACAATCAGGCGGCCATCCATATTGCATCCAACTCAGTGTTTCATGAGAGAACAAAGCATATAGAAGTGGACTGCCACAAGGTGAGAGAGGCTGTAGAGCAAGGAGTGATTCAGCTGAGCTACACAAAAAGTGAGCATCAACTAGCAGACATCTTCACAAAGGCTGCTAGTAGCAAGGTGTGTGAGTTCATCCATTCAAGGCTTGGACTCACAAGTGTCATCCCTTAGACATAACCCTGCCGAAGGTTCTTGTACTCTTTTTGTCCTAGGTATGGTTTTATCCCATGTGGTTTTCCATACTTAGGTTTTTAATGAGGCAAGGGCTCTAGGGTCCAAGCTTGTCTAAATCCTTTAGTCAAGCTTGAGGGGGAGTGTTAGAATAAGGAAAAATGTAGGGTACATGTTGGACTTAAGGAAACATGAAGGACCAAGCTTGGGCAGTTTCTAAAGATATTCAAGGTTTCCTAAAGATATTCAAGGTTTCCTAAAGAAACCAAATCTTGATTATCTACTTACCTAAACCAACCTTAGCTAGGCCAACATGGTTTCCTAAGACTTGTATAAATACCCTACTTGTGTACTCTTGTTATTTAGTACAATCAATACTCTTTTCTCAACTTTTCTTTGTTTACTTCCTTACTTGTCATTCTTCCACACTCTACAAACTCAATATACTCTGAATTCTTTCACATATGATTACAGTGCAGTGCTTATGAGAGTTACCCTCAAAAATGACAATTTGCTAACTTGGCATGCTCATCCTTCAGTATAAATAAGCATCAAACTTCCTGGAACTCTGCAAAAATCTCTGGCAGCAGCACAGAAAAATTACCAGGCACGCTGGTAAATTAAGTTATTTTAAGGATACAAGTCTGATAAAGATAAATGAAATAACTCGAGCAGTAGAAGTTACTGTAACCAGCATTTCCAGGATACCAAAGATGCTGAAAAATTAGCAAACATGAATATCAGCAAATATAAATAGTACTAAAAGAAGAAAAACTATTCAAAATGTGAAGCTGCCATACTGTGAATTTCAACGAAGTTCGTTAAATGGAAAAATAAAACACTACAGGAGAAGATAGCAACAGAAATCACAATGGCAGATATTTTATTTGAAGTGAAGAATGTATTTCCAGGTACAAGCGTTCAGGTTACAAGTAATATAAATGAATGACTGACAAATAGGAAAAAAGAATTCATGGAATTCAAATAATGTAAGAGAGAAATGAAATACAAGAGTATTACTACTTGTACTAGTACCAGAAGACTCACAGTTTGCTTGTAGCTACGAATGAAGAAAGAATGAAAGAATGTGGAATTGTGAATAATAATTGGCTAACCTACAAAGAATTTGATATGCAGTCTATATGTAGAAATTTTATGCAGGAAGGGATGGAGTAGATTGAACCTGGATACCATCATGACGTGATGATGATGCACTGGGAGCATCAGTTGGAGTCCAAGCTGAGACAGTATACAGTGGCTGATCATCCCAGTTTAAGGTGAGTGCTGTTGCCGTTCCTGCTGCTTCTTCCTCTACTCCCTGAGTCTTGACGCTAAAGTTCTTGTATGAGTACATCTTTAGTAGCATTTGGCTCTGTAGGATTTCCCTATCGCTGATTGGCATTGATTTGAAACCTCCATCCATCATTAGCCTTCTCCATGTTGTGAAAGTCTCGTATCTCTCATATCTGTCGCTCCCCTCGCAGGCTATAATGTTTCTGATTTCCCTTGCAAACATTTCCTCAGTCTTGATTCTAGCAGTTGCAGTTGGTGTGGGCAGACTGCTGTGGAGTGAGTCGAAAATGGCAGAATAGTATCTGAGGGAGTTGCACACTCTTGCCTCGAAGTTTAGTGCATTGGTTGCAGTTTCCTGTTCTGCCATCACGACAACAGTGGGTTTAGTGCTTTGAATCAGGCTTAGAAGGCCTCTAAGTGCTCCACCACTGCGATCGTATAGCGTCTTGTGTAGCTGAAAGATGCAGTTTACAGCCACACATTCTCCTTCTTTCACATGAAGCATCCACAATCTGACATCTTCTAATCTATCCACCACGGCATGGAACTCAAAAGGCAAGTTCATTGCACCAGCAAACCCAGCTAATCTGTCTCCCGTTTCATTAAGTTCATGCTTAGACTCACCTACACCTGTGATCCTGACATGCTAAACTTTGAAAAAAGCTTGGCCATTGAAGACCTTGCTTGATATCAAAATCTATAATGTGGACCTTATGCTTCCCTTCAACTGCTCTCAGTAGCATTTCATTTGCTGAGAAATGGATGAACTTTGGAATGGGGCTGATCTGGTTCAGTAGCCTCAATGCAGTTCCATGCTCATCATCTAAGCGGTCAAGATCTCGAGGTATGGTTACATGAAACACATTAGGCCAAATTCTTGAAGTCCGAATCGCCAATGCTTCTGTGAAGTAGGCAACCAGTCGGATGATGGGTGTGCTTCCTCTTGGTGAAGCCATATTACCTAAAATTGCTATGAAATGGTTTACCGCCAATATATTCTTTGATTCTATTGCCTCCACACAATCCACAAGTGCACTGACAATCTCAATCCCATGCTGTTCTTCCTGATTATCTTCTGCTAATACTTGTGTAGAAGCTTCTTCTTGTGGTTCTGGGTTCCCAGACCCATCACCAGATCCATGCAAACCAGGGTTGTCATTTACCCTAAGACTCAAGCTGCTTTCAGAAGAAGTCCTTGATTCTGAATGGTCTTTTAAAGGTCTACGACTAGTATCTGGATTCTTATCACCAAGGTGAGTTATTTCGGTAACTACTGAATCGATCCATGGGTTGTTAGACAAAGGTAAAGGTGGTGGAGATATCACTTCACTAGGTATAAAACACACCCTGTCTTCATCTTGAGAAACAGTTATTGAAAACTGAGCTTCTGACTGACTGAGGCCTGGAAGATATGAAGAAACCTCAAAACCAGACTGAAACCAGAAACTCCCATCCCTGAACTGGCCTAATCTCAACTCACTAGCATCATCACTTTCAACTGCACCAGCTGGTTGATGATCATCTTTGCCAGTACCCCTTTTCCTCTTCACATTACTGGGCTTATCAACTGGACTTCGTTCAGCAAACCTCTTCAAGTTCTTTCCATCTTCCCAAATCCCTCCCTCGCTTTCCCTTCTCCCTCGAAGTGAAATCTGAGGCCTTGTCGCCAGTGGTGGAAGCCGGATATTCTGCTGCTTAAGTGAACAACTACCTGTCCTTGATTCGATTGGCTTCTGATCAACTGAAATGTCAACAGGTCTGATGGGGTTTGATACTGTCGATTCTCTCCTAGGAAAACTGCATTGCACATCCAGTCTTTGCGTGCTCATGGAATTGGGTAACTGAAAATGAAAGGCCTGGAACTGCTTGGATGCCTCAATCCTCAATCTGTTCCTTGGAGACAATAATGTTGAACTAGAACACCCAGCCAACATCCTCTATAACCTCTAATTCTCAGAATAGAAAACCCACCACCAGATCTTCTCTACTGGGAATACCCTATCTCTCAATCTCAAATGTGATCAAATGAAATACAGCTAGTATATTGTCAACAAATTTAAAGGAACCAATGAAATCAGAGTCAATTTGAGCTAGGTTTTGAAATCACTTAACACAAAAAAATAATCCAATGTACACACAAAGAATGGGTTTTGAAAAATCAGGATTTACGGAATCTGTGCCTCTACAAGAAAGAATATCCGACAATGGCAGAAGACAATTACTCTTTTAGGTACATAAATGAATTAATCCACAAAAATCTCCCAAACCTTTGAATCAACAAACTAAAAAAGTAGACCACCGGATTGAGAAAACAAACAACTCAAAGCAAACTCATTGCCCAGATAAGGCTGACTCTACCCTAAGCCATACCTGACCTCCAAATCGCATTCTCCTCAGCAACACACTGGGTGATAAAACTCCTTGATGTTACCATATCCTTCTCACGATCTGCAACAACAAACAAATCCTCTCAGTTCACTCTATCAGGCATTTAATCAAACACCAAATCCGCATCCCAACCAAACCAAACTCCAACTGATTTCGCGTCATTGCTTCCAGAATCAAAGAATTAAAGAACTTTCGGTTACTATGGTTACTGTGGTCAATCTTGAGTGTTACTAGTAAAAAAAGGGTCTATCTGCTTCACAATTTACTCAAACTAATTACTGACTGAGGATGTTCTTCATATTCACCTTGCAGTGGATCTTCATGGCATTTGCTCCTTCTGGGCTTGGAACGATGGAGATGAAAAAGGAAGGGGATGATACAACGGAGGAAGAGAATGGGTCGTTGTGGGTGGGTTTAAGCGACCGTTGGAAATGGAGGAAGGTGAGTGAGTCAGTGAAATATGACCGTTGGAGAATGTAACAATAGAGAATCAATGTCATACAAATGGAGGGTGAGTCACGTGCTTCTCACGTGAGATACCCTCTGTCTGATCAGTACGGAGGTTTCTGTCCCCTAAAATGACCGTTGGAGGGTTCAATTTTCAGTAACAATGTCAATAGCAGCTCAGATTATGCAAAGAATGCGTTCGTCTGTGAAAAAGACTTATTGCGTTCAGGGGTTTTCAAGACAACCTTAAAATGAAGACTTGTGGGGTTGTGTAATTGTCACTGACCAAGCTTTTGGGATGTTTTATTATGGTCTAGTCAGGTCCACTTTGATAATGACCATAGTTGCTGCACTCAAGTTCATCAGATGAATACCAAAATGATCTGAATGGCATACGTTCCATCATCATCTGGCTGAATACTTGAACTCAATGATTATCAATGTGTTGAGCAAGTACATAACTACAGATCACAAGTGGCTTTATTGCAGCTGAATATGAAAGGGATTTCATACATAACAACGGATCAAACAGACCAGGTTCAACCATAATCATCAATGTGTTCTTTTCCTGCCAACATGATTGAAGTTTAAGTACATCATGAAAGACTCACCACAAGCCCCCTTATGAAGTTGAGAAACATTCATAATTGACAATGCTTTTATCCTTTCTCAAATATAAAGGAAAAATAACAATATCACAAAGAAACAACCTTGTAGAATAGTCACAAATTACAAGTCATTTATTTCTCCCCAAGTTCAATTTTTATTCCAATATACGTATATTTTTATTCTTCTGTATTCAGAATCCTGAAACACCAAGGAGTTTTTTCACATCCTTCTGCAATGCAAAGGAAAGAGGGTTACGTAAAAGGACCCAACTAAAAACTACCTATACCACATAGCAAGATACTAGTATTGCATGAGAGCTTAAAACTGGTAACTGGATGTCTATATTCGGTTATGGATTTTAAGGTTACCTCAAAACTGAGAGGGGAGGTAGTAGGAGCATAGCGATCAACCACTTTCCCTTCCTTGTCAACGAGGAACTTGGAAAAGTTCCACTTGATGCCATCTCCAAGGAACCCACCCTTGCTGGACTTGAGAAACTTGTAGATCGGAGCCGCATTATTCCCATTCACATCAACCTACACAATAACACATCTGTGAGTGAAACCAGCTAATCTATAGATGGACTCATTACACAATTTCCAATCCCCACGTTCGTAGTCTAAATGCCTGCTACTAATGTGTGTCCTGTAGTGGCAAGTTCTGCCTTGGTTTATATTTGAAGACTTCCAGCTCCATCAACTGACAGGTTCATGAGATAATAGTAGTGTTTCTAGTTCTCAATGAAGAATTGCAATGAAAAAAATCAAACCTTGTCAAAGATAGGGTACTCCGCCTTAAAACGAGTGCAGGCAAACTCCACAATCTGCTCATTAGTCCCAGGCTCCTGTCCACCAAACTGATTGCACGGGAATGCCAGTATTTCCAACCCTGGAGTAAAATTTATTCAATAAAGCCCATCAAAATCTGATGTTATACACACTCATTGCCATAAATTTTAAGGCTGCCCTGAAATGCTAGAATAATGCTACTTCAAGTTGTGGACAAAACGCCTCACAACTCATTAATACCAAACAAAGATAGTAACTACCTTGATTTTTATACTTCTGATAAAGTTGAGCAAGCTCTGTGTAGTTGGAATTGGTGAGGCCGCTGCAGCGAAGTTAAACCATATCACCATTATTAATCTTCACCAGAACAAAAAAAAATCTAAATTCATGGATACAAGGACTATACTTCAATGTTCAATTTACACAAGTTCCATTTTTTCAACAAACTCAAAGCTACTCAAAGTAATCACATTATCAAGTTATCGACAAAGGATCAACCTTTATGTTCACAACAACGAGGCAAAGCAATATCAATAGTTACGTGGACGGTGATACAACAAATGCTGCTTACCACTGTGATGCAACATTGACTATCAAAAGAACCTTTCCCTTGTAGACATTAAGATCAACATCATTTCCTCTAGCATCCTGCAAATTAACCACATAATCAATAACAAAAATCATCAAAAAACATCAAAAAAATAGTTGTGTAGTAATCAAGCAATCAAACAGTCTTCAGTAATCACCAAATCAGAAACCCTAATTACAATTTACAAATCTACAAAAATAAATAAATAAATAAACCTTCACAGTAAAGTCGTGAACAGATGTCGGCTTCGACGCACTTGCCATCGTATGTTGAGTATTTCCCGTGTTCGAATTTGGGGATTGAAGACAGAAGGGAGACGGGGTGACTCCGTGACTGCGAATGATGAGTCAACGGTCAACGTGTCTTTGGTATTTATTATCGCGTTGAGGTGGTTGTTGAAGCGCGTGTCGACGTGGCATTTTGTGGGACGGGAAAATTTTGGGTTGGAGCTTTGATAAGAAACCGACGTCGTTTTGTAGTTTTTTGCCAGTCAATTTTTGTATTATACTTTGATTTATCAAAAATGTTCGAACAAGACAACAAGAGAATTAAAGTCGGGACTTTCTTAATTAAAATTATATCTATACGATCGAATTTTTCTCCAAACAAAAAACATACTCCCTCCGTCCCCTTAAGTTTGTCCAAAAGCATATATTTCA